>VXBT01003900.1:2486-101936 GCA_013400235.1 Oriolus oriolus | reverse complement strand
CCCTCCCCCTGTCTTCTTCTCTTCCTCTTATTAATTTTTGGTGAAAGTTACCCAACTGAAATTTAGCAAAAGAGAACATTTTAACTGGAAAAAACACTTGAATGAATGGAAAATCCCCAACTAATTACACAACTTTGTCTTTTTAAATGACTTCACATTTCTCATGTTCTACTCTTTGTTCTGTATCCTTTATTCTTCTGTTGCCTCATAAACTCCTGTTCCATGGCTGGGCCCACATGTCACAGCTAAGTGCGTTTGCAGTTGGCTGTGTCTGACACCACTGAATATTGCTTAAGAGAGCTATTAAGAGATTCCCCTCCATTGCAAGATTTGGTCTATGTGTGTCAGCCTTAACCAGGCAAAGGCTGCACCTTTACCATCTGCCTGTCTGATGTTGAATCTGCTTGAGGCAATTCGGGGAACCTGTGAGTGTTTTACTTACCGAAGTGTCTGATCTCTCAGGCTAGCATCCTATACTTCTGTACACAAAATAAAGGTGCTTGAACTTGCTTTGAAACAAAATCTTTTCTGTAGTGGAATTTGTTACGTAGGAAATAGGGCTTGTCAACTTACATAACTGTTGAGAAAAATATGAAACATGCCCATGATGATCCTTCAGTGTGCAAATCTGCAGAGCTGAGACTAATAATTTTTCCTTCTATGTATTACTTAGACCTGTGCTTCTGTTTTCCAGTAATGTCTAGTGAGTTGTTGCTAAAAAAGGGTGACTGTTATGATTTTTGATATTTTTGAAACTTCTTCATGAGTTTCTTAATTAATCTTAGCAGTAGATTGGCTGATCTCATTAACTTGCTGAGAAAAGATAATGAAGTCTATTTTGCTTTAGCAGGGCAATAGAAAATTGCAAATAAAATGGAAGATGTTTCTGGTGCAGAAATTCTTTTAGTGTGAGTGACAGGTTCTGAGGTCTCTGTGATTAATAGACATAATTAGTTTACAAAGGCTGGAAAACAAGGTTATCTGATTTTGTGATTTACTCTACACCATCGCTGGCCAGAATCAATAGGATAATGATCAGCTTTTGCCTCAGCGTGGGTCTGGAGAAGAGGGGCAGAGAAGAAATTTATAGCTTTTTGTTTTGGTCACCATCCATGTGATAACTGAGAATTGTTAATGTTGGCTTTAGATGTGGAGTGTCTTACTCACAGTACCTATCACTCATTGATTTTTGAAAAGTAGCTGAAAGTCCATCTTCCAAGGCAAACTTTATCACCTGCAGTAAGATGATGTATCACTATCAGCCTTGAGGGTCACTTTGTGATATGTACAGTAGCTATTCCAGCACAAGCAAAGACTGTGTGGCTCTGTTTCTTCAGGAGCCTTTGCAGAGTAGCTGTGTAGTTTAAAATAACTGTTGAAATAGGAGTCTACACTGTCCATGACAGCACAGTCCTCCTGGAGTATCTACTCTGAGCTTCTGAGCAGGTATTACTAAAGGAAATCAAAGTCAAACATAAAGCTCAGGTTTATCATACTAAGCACTGCATGTAGTAAAAAAACTTAATGTATGTCAAGTTTGAGCCAATGCCTGAAACAGGACTGTCTCAGGAAATAAAGACTAAAATGGATCCTCTGGATCACTAAATCAGTCCTTTCATATTCTGGGAGCACTATCATGTTTAATTCTTGATGGAGCTGACCTGAGTTGTATTTGTTTTTACTAAGTTTCCTATTTGATTTGAGGGAAACAGCAGCAGTAATTACAGATCCTGAATGTTGGCCTATTTGATACAAAAGTGGTATCTGACGTGGCTAGGCAGAAGACAAAATTTTTCTATTAGAAAGGAGGCCCCAAAGTTTTAGAAGAGAATTCTCCAAGAAAATAAAACCTCTACAACTTGGTGAGCACAAATATCTGAGGACAGCCTTTGGGTCAGTTGGCAAAAAGAAAGGGGAAACCTGTCACATTTTCCTCTCGCACCAAATTCCAGGCATTCCAAAACTGCATGCTATGTGGTATCTGTTACCCATCCCCATTTACACAGAAAGCACCACGCTTCTCTGCTACGTCAAGAAAATTTGGATGCCTTGGGTTTGAAAGTCCCTGAGGTATTTCAGTTATTAAAAAAAGTTCTCTTCTAAACCACGTGATGTGTATGGGAGACATATCATACAGGTCTACTGCACGCTGTACTGCTGCATCACCATGCTCTAAGCTCTAAACAAGTTCAAAGGGTACTGGAAACCTTTTAGCCACTGAACCCTGACAGCTGATTCCCTGTGATTAGACAGCCATGGTCAGCTGTAAATACCTCATTTAGAGAACTCTCTTTAATTACATTAATTTACATTGCATCGTGGTACGTGATGGTGCTGGATGGTATGTTTTGAAAATCTCATTGAGAGTCAAAAAGGTGTTAAAGATCCTTTGGAAACAAGGCTTTGAAAACCTAAGTGCCCGAGGGCAGGATCTTCGTCAGCAGTGGTAAGTATGTGTGCAATAAATCGCAAGCTCAAAGTAAAGCAAAGGTTAAGCACGCATCGCAAAGAGCTGTTTTGTCCACTAATAAAGCACTCTGTGCCTGCAGCTGTCACGTGAAGCTTTTTCTGACAAACTTGAAGACTGTTTAATGTACTTTGTAGAACAATTCTTGCAATGGTGAGAAATTTCCCCTGAATTATTCACTTGACAGCTGGGGATGCAGCTGTTAAAAACAGCTCTTTAAGAAGAAAAGAAATTAAAATGGGTAGGGAGAAAAATAATAATAAACCAAGGAAATGGGGAAAATGAAAAGAGTTTGAGTGAAAGAAGCGTGTACAGCGGAAATGTGCTAAGGAATGTGCCCAGGAAAAGCAACATTTTTCAGCATTTTCTCTTCCTTTTTTTTTTCCTTCTGTAAATTGTACACATTCAGGGGAGGGGAAGCAAAAAGCAATTTATGCAGCTCAATATCAGATTGCACTTTCCTGACAAGGTCCATCACCCTCAGAATCTGTGAGTGTTTGGGAAGGTGGTGATGCTTGCAAATCAGCCTGCAACAGAAAGAGCACTGAGCAATCTGACTTCTTTCTAATCAGAAAGGAAACGAAATACCAGACTCCATTTAGAATGTTTTCATGTTGTGTTTTTTAAAGTACTGGATTACATTAACAAAAGGCTACCTGGTTATTATTTATATTTCAGATTATGCCATTCATTTATAGGCTGCATTATTAACATGGTAATACTTCAGAAATCAGTCAAGCATTGGCACCCTGTTATGTCAGGAATTTTACTGTTAGGTAACACATTCTCTATTCCAGAAAACTGGCTATGAGGCAGAATGTGGTAGGTGTATCAAATGGGCCAATGGATAAAAAAGAGTACTGAGGGAAAAAAAAGCCAATGCAAAAGACCCATAATTTATTAGGACAGCAAAACTCCAGCTTCAAAGCCCAACAAACCTCATGTTTCATATTCATAGGGAGCTGCAGCAAGGAAGTGAAGGGCATTACTTGGAAGATATCTTACGTATCAAAATACAGAGCTTGGATCTCAGAAAATGAGAAGCCACACATTGCTTAATTTTTAAGTAGAAACACCACACGTAGGTGTTTGTAAAGAATTGTGGTGAAAACATACTGTTGCTGGGACAGGTATGGAAGGTGAGAAGGCTTTAGATCAGAGATCTGTAGTTGCCTTCTGATTCTGCTGAGTTCAGACACTTTAAAATGATTTCTAAGCTTTTAGCAAAGTTTGGAGAGAGGGATGTGGTTATATCCTAGTAATTTTAAACATTAGTGAGGCATTTTAGTTGGAGTTTGGCTTCAGCTTTCCACTTAATTGCAAAAATGACTCTGCTACAATAACAGAGGTGCACTGGCATATACCTGGTATAAAAAAGGGAGGACAGAACTTGACAGTATGCACATATGAAGCTTGTATGCACTCCAGCTTTTTATATGAGCTGTTTGGTGTGGCACTGGTGAAGAAGTTTATTTTCCCAGCATGTAGATGTGTTGTATTTTCTGTAAAACAATACTTATTTGAAAATGGAGCAATTCCCACAAACCCTTGATTACCTACCCTGGATCTGTGGGCAGCATCACCACTCTTGTAGAGAAGAGCAGTGGCATGTGCATGCAGCAGCAGCTGACGAGGTGGTGAGCCTATGATTTAGAGAAGCCTTGCACTAATCACTGGGTGGGATCGGCGCTGGCTTAAAAGAGGAAATGAGCAGATAGCCAAAAGCCTGGCTGCTGAGGCAGGGAAACCAAGTAAGATCCCTGCATATCAATATAATGCCCTGGATATTTTCACCGAACATCATTATATTGCTCAGTGAAAAGGTGCCCATTGGCACTCACCAACTTTTCACAGCAGACAAAGAGCTTCCTCTCACTCCAGGCTCGCAATGAAATTGCTCTCTGCCATCTGTCTGTCAGCCTTTGTGAAAAGCCTGAAGTGCAGAGAGAGGACACTATTTCTTCAGCCAAAGGATTGTTTGTAGTAGATAGTCTTAGTGGGAAAAATTGGATACCCAGGCTCCTCTGGTGAAACCTTTGATCCTATAGCTTTCATTGATTCCATAGTTTCCAGTGCTACAGCCAAGAAATCACACTGTTCAGGAGACTGAGAAGACTGTCAGAAGGAGTTGGATGTGAGACTTCTGACTTCCCTAATAAGATGTAAAAACAAGGGCCTGCTTAATGTGAGGTTTCTCTTGCAGTGAATGTCCCAAAGGAGATCTTCAGTGAAGGACTGTGCACTCCATCCACTGAGGCTTTGGGTAGGGTCCAGCTTTCCCTCTCCTAGACTGTCTGTGTCTGTGAATTTTGATTGCCTTTTCCTATTAAAGTGCAGTGTCTAATTGTTACTTGCAGGAATATCAAGTCATTATTGTATGGCTCATTTAGTCAATATGTCTGTAGTCATAAATCTGCTGTCTCTGCCTTTGCTTCTTTAATCCTAACTTATTGCTGCATTTTAGTATTACCTTCCCTCAAACCAGACTGATTGTTCCTCAAAAGAGTTGACCTCGTGACGTCATTCCTGGTGTTGTTATGGCCACAGGGATCATATGGCATTTAAATACCCAGCTTTGCATGGAAGAACCCATGATGCTCCTTTAACATATGGTTCTGTTCCACTTATGAAATCAACCAAGCTCTCATTATCTTTAGTGATGGAGCATGGTATGCTAAAGTCATAGCTAAAATTTTCAGACCAACAGAGAATGATCATCAACCCAAACAATCTAGATCTGATCAGTTTTAAAGTGTGGCATAGAACTACTTTGGAAAGAAAAGAAAATTTAACAACTGTGCTTCAGGACTAAGGCTTCTCCAAATCTATTGCATAGATTTTTAAAACCCAACATTTATACTAAGTCTTCTGGAAAGGCAGCCTAGGATTTGGTAGAGAAACGAAAGCAGTTTTGTTTAAGAGATTTTTTTTTCTCTTTCTTTTTAAATCTTTTTGCTCTGAGTTAAATTATTCTTCATTGAAGTTTCAGCATGGGCTTTGAGAGAATAAATTATTTCTTCTTGAACTTCAGATATCTTTGAAATACAATCACAGTTTAATTCTAAATGTGAATGAGTAGAAGGGAATTTGTAAAACACCCAACTGGCTGGGAATAATAGCTTCTACTTCTGACAAATATTTACTTGAGAGACTCCTGTGACCCCTGAAACTGGAGGATACTTTCTAGTTTCCTAAGTTTTCATTTCATTACAATGCTTTTTACAAGAAATAGAGACAAATAGAAGCAGTGCCTTGGGAAATACATGGAGACTGTAGTTTGTGATCCAGTGATGTCAGTGACAGTCAAAGCAGTGCTACAGTCAGACTGGGACCAAAAGCTCAGACGAGGAGCAGATGGGGGCCATTCTGGAAAACCAGAACAGAGGGCTCTGGGAAACAAAGCAGTGGAAGTCCCTATCATCTCACACCCTGCCCTTCTTCAAAGGGGGTGTAAGGTGAATCTATCCCAGATGTATAGAGCAGCCTAAGTAGTCTACCAGAATACTGAAGCAGGGTGTCTGTCAGACAAAGGAACAAACAGTTCCCACATGTTTCTCACCCTCTCTCTCAGCTTATCCCAGACCAGCTCCTCATTCTGAACAGATTAGCGCCCAAGCCTCTTTTTCCTGTCTGGCAATTTGGTGCTTGTTAAGACCGTTCCCTCTGTCTCACTTGCAGTTGGGCCAGCTGCAGACTGTGACCTTCTGGTTCCGCACAGGTTGCTGGATTTGGAAACCGCTCATGCTTTGGCATCAGTTCATCTTGCTCCCTTCTGGTTTGCTCAGAGGCTGAGGAGTCTGGCAAATCTCCTGCGTAGCTCACACCTCCAACTGCAGCAACAGTAACAGATGCAAGTTTTGCTTTCTCTGCCACTCTCAGCTGCTGAATGGAGTTTAATTGGGGTTCTGCGGAAGTTGGAAGACATAATTTTCTTGTGTTTTTGTGCATCTTGATTTGCTGCTGAGACACACAAGGCAGCAGGTATCAGTAACAGAAGGGAAAATGCGTAGCCTGTCCCTTTCCAGGGACAACAGCAGAGCTCTGTACCCAAATTCGTTTCCAGGCATAGATGAATGCATGCCCAACCTTGGGATCAGCTGAATCAACCTGGAATAGTTCTGCTTGTTTGACTAGATACTTTAATTAGGTTCAGCTTTATAGCAACATTCCTAATAATGGGAAATGCAGAATACTTTTGCATTTTTTTTGCTATTGTTTAGAAATTGTACAATTATCATTGCATTTGAATTTTATATGCTTTCTAATTATGTATGCCTGGCATATCTTCGTATGCTCTGACATCAGATGATATACTGGGTAGCTATCGCAAGAGAAGATCTGTTGATTTTTTTGCTACAACAGAAATGTTAAATCTAATGTCCTGGATCTGTTTCAACTTGGATAGCTGATCTTTATCCAATAAAATTTTCCTAATTCAAGATGTTCATAATATAATTTATCTTCCTGTCTTAATCTGTAGTTACACTGTCTGTTGTTAAAGAGTCACCCCTGCAACAGCTCAGATATTATTACATTTCAGCAAAAGATAAAGCAATCCTTAGCTAAGGTCTGTAAATTTGATTGCTGTTATCTTGCAAGTAAATGAATATGAGGTGCTGTTATCCTTCACCCTCGTTTGAACCCACATGGCAGCAGGAGCGCAGGCAGTGATTGAAGGGCACAGCAGGTGCTGGTACAGAGCATCTGGTGAGCTGTGTTGAGACAGGCTTCCAAGTGGTGCTTTCCGGTGGAACTGTTGGAGATACTTGCTCTGTATAAGTTACTGCTAGAGTTTATTTCTATATGCATAAATAATGAAATTATCTTAGCAGGAAGACAATGCTTTCACAAAGGCAAATACAATGAGCATGAATGTTGAGCCCCATCTTAAGATCCCTTTCTAGGACTACTGTCTCCTTTTCATGATATATCCTGAAAACTGAATTACTTTCTATGCTGGGTGCATGTTCAGCTGGACTGGTGAATGTAACTGCCCAAAGAGGAAGGTGGATATTGATCATTGCAGAAATGGAGGGAAAGATAGAAGCCGGGAAATTCAGAAACAGGACAAGAAAAGGAAAAGACAGAAAAGAGAAGAATAAAAATAGGAAAGGAATAATTTTGGTTCCTGATCTCAAAAATATAAATGCAAGCCCTGATTCTGTTACTTTTCATCATGTTATTGACTGTAGGATTAGTATCCATGTAGGAATGCAGTTTTGAACCCAAAAATATTATTAGGTGTGCCATGGGAAACGTATCTCAAGGTTGATATCCCAGTACAAAAGGCTTTGTATGGAAGAATGTCATTCAAATCTAATCACATACATAAACTACATAAATGGTCAGCTTGAAGAAGATTTGAAGAAAACTTTTGCTCCTGAAAGCTTTCATGCCTCCCTTTTTCCAGTTTCCCCCCAGTTTTATTGGAGGGATTGACCAGAGCTATTGCCTCTGCCTACAGATTTTGCCTTCTTCAATTCACTCATAAACAGACAAGGTAATTCATCTGCATGTTGATGAGTGCTGTGCAGTCCTGAGCTCTGCTCCATTTTCAAGCAGCTGCATCACAGTTCCAGTTGCAGTGAATGCCACAACTGACAGTACACTTCTGGGTGGCAAGCACTGGAAGATTGTCCTTGATCATTTCCCAAGTGGTCAAAATGAGTATAGGGCAAGTTAAAACAACAGAACTCTATTGATTTACACTGGCTACTATTTTAAATAGCCCAGGAAGTTCTTTGAGAGGAAAGGATTTGGGAAAAAGAATTAAAAAGTTAAGTTATCAAATAAGAGCATCAAGTCTTAAAATTCCCAGTGGAAAAGCTATATGGGAGGCTTAAGGCCAAAAAAAGAAAAAAAACAATAGAAAACTTTTTCTGTGGACGATGCTATGTCTGTTGGAAAAACTTAATTAACTGTTTTGAGCCACAAGTGTGTAATGAAAAGTACTCCATGGGATGTTCTGGAGTTGGATCAGAATTTCAAGAGTCTAATACAGCTCCTGTCTGTGTTGCAAAATGCAATTTATTTAAGTAATTAGTGGTAAAGGATGCTACTAATTAGATCAATCTGACAGTAAGAGGAAATTAATGCTTCTTCTCCATCACCTCTTCCAATTAGTGTCTTCAGAATAGACTTTGAAAGAAAGCATGCACGCAATAAAAATGTCACACTAGCATGAATTTGGTTGTTGCACCTCAAATCTGTTTGTGGTAACTGTTTCTGGATTGTCATAAAGAACAAAACAACTTTCAAGATTTTTTTTGAGACTCATATCCTGTTGAGTTTAACTTAACTATAGATTTGTGTGTTTGGGTTTTATTAATAGGAGCTGACAGCTAATGCTCTTAGGAAAATACAAATTTTATAACAGAAATAAAAAGAATGAGAAAGAAATCTCTACAAGCTGTCTTTGGTTTTACAATGGTATTTGAACCTTTATCTATATTTAGGGTGCCTACAAGCCCTTTTCTCTTCTAAGAGACCCTCTGCTGTAGTTTAATATGAATACCTTATTGAGGTTTTTAGATGTCTCTTGAACTACCAAATACTGCAGTTCCATAAGCAGGTTAAGCTGATAAATCCTGATAATGCTGTCCCAATTTTTACTTAAATCTGATAGCTTTACTTCCACACTGTTGCCCCTACTCAAGATCCTCGTTTTGGCAGAAGCACTTGTTGCTGTGCAAGGAACTACAGCAAGTTAAGATGAACTTTTTCTCCTGAGGATCATTTCCTCAGTTCAGCTCACTGACGACTGTCTATATATTGCTGTGCTGGCACAAGGGAGGGAGGAGATATGGGAAATGAGCTTTTGGGAAAAGGCAGCCAAAAAGACCCTCTGCTTGCAGCAGCAGTGAGGGCTTACATCAGCTGAAGCTACTCTTGAAATGACAGTCTGAATTCATCACAATAATTCACATGAGGCACATCACTGTCACTTTTGGGCAGAGATCCTACTTCACCCCAGTATTTTACTCTTCTCCCCTTTCCAGACACAGCCATGCATTCCTTGAGCTGGTGTTGGTGCTTGCCAGACTGAGCAATGACCCAATTCAAATTTCTAAACCATCAGTCACCTGCACTAGCAAGAGGAAACAAGTGGATTTCTCCAGGTTACAGAGTTGAAGTGTCCCAGAAAAGTGCCTGACAAGCACCAGAACTGATATAAAGGAGAATATAAGATGTAGCCAAGACAGGGAACAAATCCTCCCCTTTTGATAGTGGTGAGCTGCTACACTGGCTCAAAAATATTGGGCACAAATAAAATGTTATATTAAACATTCCCAGAAACATTCCCAGACAATTAGGCCAACTGGCACACAATGGCCCATTGACCGTGCTAACAAATTCTCATAAACGCCAAAACACGCTGGCTGCATGCAAACTGCCTTTTGGGAAATGTCTCTGGAATGAGCTGTCCTTGGGAGAAAGCTAGTTATGACCTGCCAAAATTGTAACAGGCAATGTTTTAAGAGTTTTCTACTATGGATGGTTGAGTTCCAGTGCCTGGGAATGTTCCCAGATGCTTTTCATGTAGCCAGTATGTCTAACTCCATAGAAACCCAGGTCACTAAATACTAGAGATCTGCCCAATATCTTGCTGCCTCTAAATCTTGGTTTTTAGTGTACTGTGTTGGGGTTCTGGAGTTGCTTGGGTTTGAACCCATGCATGAAAGGAACACTTTAGGCACTTGTATCCTTACAATTTTGGTGACTCCAATTCTGTTTTTCCTATGGGTTTTGTTTATATTAGTTACTGATGTGCTTAAGCTTGTCTGTCTATTCCAAATATATTTTAAATGCTGAAAGAAAGCTCCTTCTGACCAGCTGAGTGTCCATATTTTCTTTTGAATTCTTTTTCTCTATAGTGTAGGCAATTTTCTGTTTTCTAAGCATCCTGTTCCTTACCTGGTTAAATATTCCAACAGGTTAAATGTGTGGCTCTAGAGTCCCACTAGGTGACAATATCAGCTCCCACAAGTGATCTGGAGTCTTCCAAAGTTTTGAAGTGGCATTTATCCACATGTAACTTGGCCTCCTGTGAGTGTGCTAAGCATGACTTCAGCCATTTTCCCACTGGTGTTCCTGAATGATGCGGCTCTCTGGCTCCCTATTCTACTGCTCAGAAAGCAATATTGTAGGCAGGTCTCTTCAAGAAGATGGTAACTTTCTATGTGTCTTTGCAATTAATTCTCCACTCTACTTTCAAGATCCAAAATCTCATCAGCCTGAGGTGTAGATGTTTTCAGGTTTTTTCAAATGAGAGAGAAATTGTTTGACTAGAAAGTAAGAAAATGAAAGGCTGTCCTTTGCTATAACTTGTCTTCCTTCATCTGGCACCTTTATATATTTATCTAAATAAATAAAACTTGAAAAGCAGAAAAGATGCATTTTACCAAGCCCTGACCTTTTCTTCATCACCCATATTTTCCCTCTGTAAGTTGCAAATTTACATGGGATGTAAGCTATCCTAAACTTGTATGAACAGGACAACATGGTAACTTCCAACAATTTGTGTCAAAACTTGCACAATTTGCATGCTGCTAGGATTGAAATGCTCAGCTCTGGGAAAAAAAAAAAGGCAGGAACAAGAGAACAACAAATGAGCTGGCTTTGTTCACTGAATGTGTCTGTATGTGCTGTATCTGCCTCGTGTGAGAAGGACAAAGGGTAACTGTCTGTTACAACTTCCTCTGGCTAGAAGTCACAGAGCTGCCAATTCTTCTCATTTCAGCACTGCTCTCACAAAGGAGTCTTCCCAGAGGAGGAAGGGAGAGCACAAGAGATCAGCATATGCATAGACCTTATTCAGTCCTGGATGTAAAGTTGTCTCTCGGGAGTCTAGCAAAGACCACCACAACCCAACTGCAGGCTCTGGGGGGCTCAGAGCACCACTGCACACTGTGAGTTCTGTCTGAGGGTGCCTCTTTCTACCCTCTGCTTTGTCAGCTTTAAAGAGTTCAGATTTTTTTTCCTGATGAATTCTGTTATTAGGAACAGGAACCAGGAGTGGTCATTCTTCTGAGTTCAGTGGCTGATATGGATGCCAAAATCCACTATGAACTGTGACCTACTTTGATTTGGACTGTGGCTGTATATTTTCAGGGTCTAATGAGGAGCTGTTACGATGTACTGTTAAAGATAGGAGCAATTTCATGCTTAATCATGGCTTAAACCCAATGATGGTATGTTCTGGAAGAACTATGATCTTGGTTTGCTGCAGTGAACGATCTTATTATTTTGCTCTTCAGATCTTTAAAAACAAAAATAAAAGTGATGTTACCTTCTGGTAATTAAAAGGTCCTACCAGCCCCTCTCTCCAGGCGCTCCGTTGATTTTTCATTGACATTCTAGACTAATAAAACAAATACGGCCACCTCCGTCTCTTTATTACTGTGTAGGTTTTTCACATATGTCTCTGTTCATGAGGAGCTTTCTGCAGAAATTAAATCTAAGAAAATTTTGGTTTTTAAGATCTGATTAATAGGGAAAGCATGTAGGTGGGAAGAGCGGGATCCTTGGTACAAAAGCTTACTTCCTAAAAAAGAAAAACCCAACACAGGTTACGAACTGAAATGTTCATATTCCACAAGGCCACGAGTGTATTAATCTTTATTTCTATTGTAGTTTCAAATGAATTTTTGATACATTTTTCATTTGACTCAGGACATCAGTTAAGATATGCTGATGTCAACAGCAGTTCCTTCTTTCCCCTCAAAAGACAGGTCATGAGGAAATAATGCTACCATTTCATTTTTCACTGAACACCTGCATTTTCATGACAGTTTCATTTCCCTTTTTAAAAATCCTTTTTGCTGAATTCCATTCTCAGTATAAATCATTACTCTTCTACCTTGTATAATATCCAGTCTCAGTGCATTGCTGTAATGGGGCCATCTGATTTATGGTAATCCAGAAAAATAGTCAGCACCAAGATCCCATGATAAAAACACTTGGTGAAAGATAGTTTATACATTTCATGATGTTACAAAAACGTGGGACGTGCAGAACAGAGGTAATAGTTTTCATGCTTCCAATATAAGGCCTACTGACAGCCATAGGAAAGCAGAGGAATGGCAAGGCTCCAGACGGCACATGCCACTTTTTTGTGGGGATATTCAGAAGAATTCAAAGTGCTGTGCAGCCAGTTAGTCACCAGAATCAATGTAATGTGATCACAAAATCTTCTGTACAGTGCAATCAGCTGTCTGTGAGACAGAAATGATTTCAGGAAATGTAATGGGCCAGACAATGTCTCCCTACCCCTCAGATTGCTTCAGTTCCTTCAGTATGTACAATACTGTATCCATTAGATGAAAAATGTAATCAGGCAGCTGTAAGAGGACCTAGAGAATACCTTAACCATCCAGAAAGCCTACAACAGTCATTCCTCAGCCAAAATGCCACACTTGTCTCCAGGAATGGATGAATTTAGATAATTATCTTTTAGATATTTTAGTTTTGGCTCTGATTTTCTAAGATCATTTGACCTCATGTGCCAGGCTAAATTCTTACTAGGGTTGCCAAAAACCTGTCTTTCAGATACCCTGTGCATCTGGTGAGAGGTATGGCTTTTTTTTTTTTCTTCTTTTTTTTTTTTGCTTTTTCTTTTTCTTTGAATTTTTATGTGGTGCTCCAGGGAACTGACAGAGCTGCTTTGTATATGTGACTAAATGGCTGGATTCCAAGCTTGGCAAAAGCAATCAACATAAACTGATCCATCAGTTACCAACAGTTCTCTCTTTTGATTCATTTGGTTGTTTAATAGAATAGATGGAACCCTTATATAGCTATTAAAATATGATTTTTATAATATGCCTTCCTAGAACATACCATTACAGGTCATTATTTAAAAAAAATTCTCCAAATTCATCTTGAAATCTTTTATGTACTTAAAACACAGTAGTGCTACCAAAACCCCCTCCCTAAAATAGCCCTGCTGTGACTTTTTCATACTCTGTGGGCTGGATCACACAATCCCCACTTTCACCTACTGTCATGCAGGTTCTCAGGTACCAGTTCACACAGTGGCTCCAAGGTATCTCACAGCTCTACCTTTTTCTTCTGGTGGCAAGGGGCAGAGGATGCAACCTCCTGTGGATTAGCCTATATGACTCCTACAGTGTATTCTCCTTCCAGATGACCCTGGCCAAAGCTAGCTGAGTTCTCCTCACACCTTTCCAAAATGTATTTGAAGTAGATTAAAAACACAGTACTGAGCAGTTCTACAAATACAAAGTTAACTTTGTGGCCAGAATAGAAAGTCTTGGATACAGTGGAGAAATACTTTGAAATACTTTTAATGTGTCCATACATCAAATGAGCAGCTCAGAGAAATTCTCTGTATTCTCTGGGAATGACTGCCTTGGTAAGGCATCACCTTCATTTGAGCTGTCAAACACTCTTAGTCATGCTAGGCTTTACTTGACTGACTGAATGGCAGTGAGCAAGTCAGGCTCCTCCTCGGAGCCTTTTCTTCTCCCAGCTGAACAGTTACAGCTATCTCCTTTCCTCATAGGAGAGATGCTCCAGCTTTTTTATCATCTTCAAGGCCCTTTGCTGAACTCTCTCTGGTGTGAGAGGCTGAGGGAACTGGGGTTGTTCAGCCTGGAGAGAAATCGACTGAAGGGAAACCTTACCGCTCTCTGCAGCTACCTCAAAGGAGGTTGCAGTGAGGTAGGAGTTGGCCTCTTCGCCCAGGTAGGAAGCAATAGGATGAGATGACATGCCTTCAAATTTCCCCAGGGTAGGTTTAGATTGGATATTAGGAAAAATATCTTCAGGGAAAGGCTGTTCAAGCACTGAAGCAAGCTTCCCAGGGAAGTGGTGGAGTCACCATCCCTGGAGGATGTGTAGATGTGGTGACTGGGGACATAGTTTAGTGGTGAACATGGCAGTGTTAGGTAAACAGTTAGGTTAACAGCACAACTGTAGAAGAATCAGCTTCCCTGACATGCAGGCAGCATTTTTCCTAATACAGCCCAGGATACTGTTATCCTTTGTGGTGGAAAAGATATACTGCTGGCTCAGCTTCAACTAGGTGTCCACCAGAACCTCCACCCCTATTCTGCAAAGCTTAGTAATTTACTAAGTGATATTGTTTTATCAGACATTCCTCAGAAACAGGTGTCTGTATCAACAAATATATGTAGACAACAACTCAGAGAATAAATAAGACTGATTACATGCAGGCACACGTGTACTGGTGAAGGGAGCATTAGGTATGAGTGCTCTTCCTCCTAGCCTCCATGAGCCAGCCTCGTAAGCTTTTCTGCATTGGAAAGAGTTTCTTAGGTCTGAGCTGTGGAAGCAAGTTTCACTTCCTTCACAAAAAAGAAGCGTGTCTGAGAACAGGTTTATGGTTTGCACTTGCTTAGGCCCACAAAGTCAGGAATATCAAATTTGTTTGTCTGCTATTCACACCAGTCTTAATAAGATCATTTTAATAGGGGAAAAAAAAGAACACATGGTAAGTAACACCAGCCTGGGTGAGATTCCTGCTGTAAGAGAGGGTTATTGTAGACATAACCTCTGCTAGCTGACTTCTGAAGTAGTGGTCATTGAAAATACAGGTGACAAAGTGCTAGCAGTGGTGCAAGACAAAGTGCTAAACTGATCAGTTGTGACTGACCTTACGTTATGTTTTCTTGTTTTCGGTTCATCAGCAAAGCTAGATTGAGAGTTTACATCCTATCCCTTCTTCCAGATGCCCTGTTCTCAGTTTGCTGCCCTTTCAGCCAGACTGATCCCAATGTTTGCAAAGTGTGCTATTCAATGGTTAAGTGAAATGTTCTTAATAAATGCCTCCTCCTCCTTTTATGTAGACATTTTCAGTGTTCTCATTCAGCTGCTAAGAATTTTGTTGTGTTTTGTATGAAACCAAGAAAAAGAACAATATAAAATGTCTGACTTGCATCGCTTAATTGTATTTGTATCTCACCTTCTTGCTCCTATTTTAACAGTTTTCATTTATTTGTGAAGTCACATGCCTCAGCACAGCCTTTCAGTCTTCTCAAGAAGAGCTGTCACTGATATCCACTTTTCTTATGAAGGGAGCCATTGCTTTGTGCATAGCTCATTCTCTTTTTAGTGCCAGAGATAACATTTATCAGCAATTTAATTCATAATAAGTTTTCTTAGTGGCTCTTGCCTGTAGTTCTCACTCTTGCCTTTTTGTCACAAGAACCACTGATTGGCATATTTCTGCTTTTACCTTATGGATTTATTGATGGTACTATCAATCTTACTCAGGCAGGATGACAGCTCAGTATTAGATTCACTTTCTTGGCAGCTTCTACAGCTAGCCTTCAACAAAATGATAGCTCTAGACCTTTGTTAAATGCCCAGCAATCTGGATCCCAAAAGACATCTATCAGGTTTTAGACCTAAAAGTCTTAATCATGAAGCTATTAGATAACTTTGTGTGTGGATAATATGTTGGGAAGCTTTTTCCTAGCAAGGGAACTGCTACTTAAAGTCAAACATAGTTGTTAGACTAAACAGCACTGCCCTCCTTTAACAAAATTGTCAACTGACATTTTCATTTTTAAATTAAGCTGACTTGATTTTTATTAATAGTGTTGATTACCCATATTTCCAAGAGTTAGAAACAAACATTTAGGTGATGAGATATGTCTATCTGCCAGTACTGAAACCAGGAAAAAACAAATAATACTTTTAAGTATCATCTAATTTGCAGGATTCTGATAATGCTAGGCAATTAGTGAGATATTTAATGTTTGTTTGCTTTCTATTACAATAACTAGATCACTACAAATCCTGCAGTGAATGTACCACAGTAGAACCATGGAATCATAGAATAGTTTGGGTTGGATGGAACTTTTAAAGGTCATTTAGTCCAAACCCTCTGCAATGAGCAGGGGCATCTTCCACCAGACAAGTTGCTCAGAGCACTGTCCAAACTGACCTCGAAGACTGCCAGTGATGGGGTGTCCACCACCTTTGTGGGCAACCTTTGACAGTGTTTCACCACCCTCATTACAAAAATCTTCCTTATGTCTGGTCTAAATCTGTCCTACTGCTGCAGGCCTTGCTGAAAATCTGTCTTCATCTTTCGTATAAGCCACCTTTAAGTACTGAAAGGCTGCAGAAAGGTCTTCCTGGAGCCTTCACTTTTCCAGATTAAGTAACCTGGAATTTCTTATGCTACTGTAATATGTAATACTGTAATATGTTCTACTTATCATGGGGAAAGTGCTATGATGAATTAGCTATGTTTGCATGATTACAGCTGTACCCACACTGGGATAAAAGATACTGTCTTCTACCTCACTAGTGTAGTTAAAACAATGTGTGCATAAACTTGAACATTACTTTTGTACTGCCTATGCTATATAGTAAAAGTTGGCCTAAGGGAAGATTGTGTTTTCCCAATTCAGGGCACAGCTGAAAAGAAACATGTTTTCTATACCACAGGGAGGATAAAACTAATTCCACTTTTAAAGCAGCTCATCTAATATTTGGTAGGTGTTATATTTTAGCTTAGCAGTGGATATAGAAACTATTTGTTGCACAGTTTTTAATAACAGTTGCTTAAAACCATTCTTCTGTTCATACATTATTTTGCAAAGAATCTACAAAAACTTTCTTTAAATGGTAGATAAGGGGCTGAGAATAAAGTCTTCCAGCAGACTTAACCTTAACTATGGCAAAAACATGCTCTATTTAAAAACGAAGTTATACCATCATTGGAAAGAAAAGGGGGATAATACAGCTGGAAAAGAATTCAGTGTAGAATTTGCCTTGAGAAAAGTCTTATTAGCAGATAAATTTTAAAATAAAATTGTTTTGGCAAATGTATTTGATTCCAAATGGAAGCTGATATTGAGTTACCAGAAGGAAGTATCTGGCTTGGCTATATCTGGGTTCTCACATAAACTGTGAATGGCAAACCAAAAGTCAGATGCTTTTGTTTCAACACAGAAAGCGAATATCACATTACCAACCCTTCCTGTTGAATATTCATTCAAAATTCCTGCTGTATGGGCCAAAACCATATTGTTCCTTACATTGTGTTATTCACATGTAACGCGGTGTTTCCAAAACATGGCTGAAGCTAAGCCCGTACTGTACTTAGTAAAGAACACAAGAACTAGGGCCTGCAAGCCTTACTGCTTGGAGCCAAGCTGTGATGCTCAGAGGAAGAGATGGCACTGTGTGATGCCTGAGTCCATGTTCATTTTACCAGAGTATTCTGCAGCTAAAGCCTGCAATGAAAAATCCCCACTGACCACAGTCAATGCACAGGATCCAGTCTATGGAAGTCTGTGCATCAGAAAGAAAATCTAAATTTTTTTGTGTTCTGTACTAGATACAGAAAATATTTCAGTTTATTCTTGCTTGGGAAAAAGTATTGTGGCATATAGGATCCATCCTCCTTGAGCAGATGGTGAAAACTATTGATTTAACATCTTCTTTTGCAAATCTAGCAATAAGATGAGTTGAAGATGTTACAGAGACAAGAAGAGCTCTCATAATGCAAGATATTGTGGTGTGTTTAGGCTGATAAGGAAGCTTTATGGACCATATTTTGGAAACTCAGATGGTAGGCTAAATAGTCTGGAATTGCTGTTCTATCCCCATTGATTATAGAGTACCTAGGCTCTCTAGCGTGTATTTTTGGTAGGAAATGGAAATTACAGAGGCTGAAACCAAGCCATTGTGTTCAGCCAGGTAGGATTCAATGTGGCACAGTTTGTTCTTAAATTATTTTTCTAATGATCATCATTTGTTGTGGTTCTTAAACATTATAGTAGTGGGTTTAGAATGAAAAAGCCTTATGCAGATAGATTATTTAGTTACTGGTGGAAATGAGATGTGGGAGAATAATTTGAAATGAATAATTTATTGGAGGATTTTTGTCTTCTCTCTTCTGAATTATCCATGAAAGTAAGTGTTCTGGATGTTATTAATGACTATCATAGGGTGGGCCTTTGATTTATTCACAGTTACAGACCTGGTTAGAGCTGAAAAATGTGCAATGCATCTTTCTTTCAGGATCTTTGGCGGAGAAATTAAGCTATTTAAGTAATAAAATAGAGGAAGGCTCTTTAAAGCACCACTACAGTAAGAAGCAAATCCAGAGTTTGGTGTTAAGTAAAGTTTGGCAAGTGCTACAGCAAAGGGATATGCCAGTAAGTCGTGAATGTACCAGAAATTAAAGACAAAGAAAAATATGTCCCTGTGAAGGAATAGAAGTAATTTCTGCTACAACCTGTTAGGGAGCAGACTTAGCAATTGTGAGAAACGAAACTGTGTGGTCTTTCTCTTTAAGTTTTGAAGCACAGGAGTATAGTAAAGAAACAGGTCTGTACTGAACAGTATCTTGTTTGGTTTTTTATTTGTTTTTTTTTTTTTTTTTTTTTGGTTGTATTTTTTGTGGTTTTGTTTTTTTGTTTTTTATTTGGTTTTTTTTTTTTTTTTTTTTGGTTGTATTTTTGGTGGTTTTTTTTTTTTTTTTTTTTTTTTTTTTTTTAATTTTTTCTTCTTTTTTTTCGATGTGACTAGGAAAGACCTATCAGAACTCCAAAATACATTGTTTGGAACAAATAGGACAATACTTTCTCAGACATAATTTTCCAGTAATTATTGTTTTAGGTTGGTTGAGGAAAACTAAACTGCTCAAATATTTAATTCTTTCCATTTAAGTTATTTGTTAAATTATATGAAAAGCTGTTTTCGGAGGTGAGGCTGTTTTTATTTTGGACTGGATTAGCAGTTATTCTAGAACCTCTTTCTTGGTGCAAATACCCAGAGTTTTTTATTGATTTGTATTCTGTAAGCATTTATCTTAATTTAAAATTCTTTATTTGAATGAAGATTTCTTCCAGTAAACTAATTTCCTAGAATATTTGCAGGAAAAAAATGCAACAGGGTCATGGAAAGAGTCTAAATAAGTCAACTTAAAAAGAAAACAAATACAGCAAGTTCCTGGCTTTCTTTTCCCCGTGCTGATGAAGTTGCTAAATGAGAATAGTAGTGATCGATACAGTAATTGCTAGACCCATCCAGCTCATTGTGATGAACTGCTGTTTATCTGCATTTTCACTGACCTTTGTTTATGGCCATTCTGCCAGTTTCCGATTTTTATGGAAGTGCTTCAAATCCAGTTGAAATTAATCTTTCCTGTGAGATTTCATGAGCCACTGTAAAATATGCCGGTCTCTTATGATCTTGGAGTATATGGCAATACATCTATTGCATTCCCCTCATCTACCAGTTTCAGCTAATTTGGGTGACTGTCTCTTTCTTGTATAATGATTTGAAAAATGTAGAGGTCTACACGGAGTACTCTTTATTAGGTTGGACCCCTTACACCTTTGTAGGGACATAACACATTAAAGGAAATTTGCTTAAGAATAATTATAATAATTTTTTTCAGTGATTCTCCAATGCAAAAGAGAAACCATCTATTCTATAAAAGGCTTTTTTGAGGGTTTATTTTCTTTTAAAGAACAAGCTGTAGTACTGACTGTAATGTACTTTTACCAATGCAGAAAATCCTCTTGTACCTTTATTCTTCTGAAAAAAACAAAACTGTTTTTGAGAATCCCTGTGAGGTGGTAGGTCCACTTTCATTTACTATTCCCTTTCTCAAACATTTCTCAGCAAAATCCATAGGCACCTTCACAAGATTTTATTGGTATGATTTTCTTTATTTTTGTTCTTTTTAGAAAGCAGGGTATGGGCATATACATAGTCTCCAGATAGTTCTGTTCGCATGTGTCTGGCTCTATGTGTACCTGGTCAGTTCCTAAATGTCTCTCCCCACAGCTTATGATGAGATGGCTGGTTTCAAAATGTCCAGTGTCCTGTATGTGTTCAAAATGCATGAAATGTCTTGTCTCCGTAATGAACAGCTGTTCTTTAAAAGCTCTTCTGTGTGCAAATGCTATTTCCCATTTTACAGCCTGGTTCATGCAGTGGTTAAACAAAAAAAGTGATTTATTTTTGGTACTGAATCTCATAGAATTTGAATCATTCGACCTGTGGGTTGTAGCCTGTCCATTTCCATTAAGAGCCAATTCCCCATTGCCCAGTTTCCCTAACCTGTGCCCTGTGAAGAAAGGGGTCCTGTCCTGTGTCTTTCTCACTCATTTAATGTCTGGAGCAGACTTCCTTTAGATTGACAAATGATTGTAATGTCTATTTTTACACTACACTGAACAAAAGAACCAGATATAATTATCAACCAAGTTTGGTTGAGAACATAAATTTGACACCAATCTTGCAGCACATTATTTCCTATTTCTCTGGTGCCTGTTAATTCTTGAATGTTGGTTATTTTTTTATGGCTGTGGGAACCTAGATCACCTAGACCGTCCTGATCCAGTAATTGCCAAAGAACAGCTTTACCCAAAGAGGTAAACAAGAGTTTTTCACTTTTTCTCTTTAAGATTAAATCCTACAGGCTAAAAGTTGTTTTACATATTTTGTTCTCATTTTAAATGTTTTGGCAGAGGATTTCACATAAGTCTTTTTCCAAAGAAGAGTTAAAAAAATATGAAAAAAAGAAAACAAATATTTCAAAAGAAGAAAACCAGTAGTGCGTTGAGGGGTCTGCCTGATTTTTTTTTTTAAAGGCAATGTAACAAAAATTTTTTAGGTACACAGTCAGCCAAATTTACTTAGAATCAAGGAAAGAAACAGATAGCTTCCACTTTAGTGATAGCTTCCACTTTACTGAACAGGACATTTGAATCAGTCTTCAAAGTAAGTCCTGTCTGTTCCTGTTTGACTCCTTTCCAAGCCTTCAGGACTCACAATAGCAGGGTTTAATTTCCAGCCTACATCTCACAGTGAAAGGACTCACGTTTATTCTCGGATTTGATGAGAGAGAAAACATCATTAGTCACATGTCTGCTGAGCTGGAAAAACAGGGAAGAAGGAAGTGTGAAGTTATTAATTGTAAAGGCAGTTAATTTGCTAAGCTTGCTACTTTCATCACTTCCAGAGAATAGGTCTATTTAAGCTGGTTTTGCTTTCCTTGCTTCAAAAGTATGGACCATCCATGACTCTCATTCATCCTGTAGGTAGTAGAACCTGATTTTCCTTATTATCTCTTATATTATAGTGAGTGGTTAATCCAGCCAAGTGCAACTAAAATCCTTGCTCACTGACTTCCCAGCTTTGGCATTTTGTGGAACAATAATTAATGTTTGTTGTGGGAAGCAGGCCGGGAGTTCCTCATATGAGCCTTTATTAGTATCATCACTCACACATTGTAATGAAGCAAAAGTGATTCTTCTTTGAAATTGCTCCCAGTGAGAACACAATTATTAAATACCATCATTGCTTATAATAATTAAACTTTTATTATCTAGGTTCCAACCCTGTCAATTTGGTTTCCCCTGAGAGCCTGTTTGTTAGCCAAAAGTTGGGGGGGAACATGTTATGAATAATGTCATTTTCAAACATATACTGTGATGTAGAAACAGCAGGGCTTCTAATTGGGAGTGATGAATTTTCTAGTGATGGATAGGCAGTGGAGGCACCAATGGTTTGAAAGATGCAATGAAAATTGGTCCCTTTGTGGTATGGGTATCTTTATTCAAACACTGATGAGTGTAATGAGCTGGGGCAGCTGAAATGAAATCCTGCACTAAGTATACCAAAGAAGAATAATGCCTTAATCAGGGACAGGGTAAGAAAGACCCTGGGATCTGGAGATTAAGGTTTTGCAGGAACCAGAGCCAAAGAAATTGAGCTAGTATCTCGATAAGGATCTATGTTTAGATTTTGCTTGGACTAATAAAAACTAGGTAAAATAGTTATTTGCCATATTCAGGAAATAACCTTTTACAGATCCCCAATATTAGATCGGTAATGGATTCTGCCATCAAAGTGTATATGGACTTATCTGAGGAATCTAGTTTATGAGGAAACAGAGGTAGTTGAGTCACCTACACAGCATTTGTGGCTGGTGGGAATTTTTGAACCATGAGGAGTCCTGGGAGATATCTAGATGGCACATCTGTAGGACACTGAAGTGCACGGTCAAGTCTATGGCAAACGTACAGTATCTGCTCACAGGAGAGTAAAATCCAGGTTCATGGAAACCAAGAACTGACTGATGCTCACTGTTTCAGTCTTTCTTTAACATACACTGTTGAGTTCAAACAGTAGAGAAAGTCTTACAGACAGAAGCATCGTAATGTTGCTTTTTTGGAAGTAAAATGCAGTTTCTAAATTCCAACATGATGAAGTTGATAACATTAAAATGGACACATTAAAATAATGTTGAAAACAAGTCAGGATGGATATACGAAGTCTCTTGGTTTTGTTCTGTGTGTTAAAATGTAATGCTAAACTCATAAATATCTAAGAATGAATTTATTGGAGAGAAAAGCAAGCACTGATTTCACCAGTTATCATGGCTAAGCTGCAAAATATGAATTCCTAGTTAATGTATGTTCCTTTTCTTATTATTACTCATTATTTACATTATTGTAAAATGAATGTCCTCCATTCCACTGCATGACCTTTTACATGACTTTATCTCCAAGCAGTTAAAAATACCAGACCTTGTCTCTTCATTTTATAGAAGTGAAATCATTAATTTCAGTGGAATTCTTTGCAGAGCTCTGTTTGCAGAGGACAAGATGAAGAATCATTATCTGATTAAGACAAAACATGAGGAGTAGATATGAAAAACAATGAGAGGTAAAAGTGTCACTAATGAAAGCAATACAGTTTTAATCTTCCCTATCACAGTTGTGTTAGCTGTGCACAGCGGAAAAATTTAGGGTCTGCTGGAACACAAAAAGATTATTACCACAAAATTCTCAAAGATGATATAATTCATGTTTTATATTTTCCTCTCATACAGTTCTCTCCTACATATGTAGGATGACTAAGAAGTCAAGAACTTCTGTCTAAGGCTTATTGAATTGTTCCGCTGGGAAAAATAAGGCACCTGAAAAATCATCTGAGTAAGGATGAGAAGACCAAAATCTCTGTGTTCTGTGGTATATTAAAATTAGACTACTTTTTATTCAGGATGCTGAACATTTTGAATTTTAACCTCAGGTATTTAGGTCTTCATTTTCACTGTGCAGAATTGATATAACAATCCATAGGACCTTTATTAAAGGCAATACAATCTTGCAACATAGGACTTCCATGACCTATCAATCTCAAACCATGTAATTCCAACTTCAATGAGTCCTGAAATTACAAAAAAATATTTATATTATATATTACATTATATATAATATAATTATTACATATTAAGATACAATAATTTTATTTATATGTATTAGCTTATTATCTAAAAACGAGATGATGAATAGCAGCAGAATAGGGAGTTTTTGTAATTCAGGTTCCTGTATTAGAGCTGGTCTTAAGAAACATTAAATTCAGCTATTTGTATATTTTGACAAGTCTGAATGTAATGCTGCTTAAAAAGCTCCTCCATCACCAGCCACATTGACTTTAAACTGTTCTTAATTGCGCCCAAATAATCTAAGTTTTGAAATAGTTTCTACAAGAGAAGCCATAATCAGAGGACGCAACAATAGGGCTTTTTTCTCTTTCTTTAAGGCTCTCATGTTTGAGGCATATGTTACAAAGGAGCTTGGACTACCCAGGAGCTCTGCTCTCCTCTGTGTGTCAGTAACTAACCTCCATGGTACTGTCAGAAGAGCTGTTGTCAACAACAGAAATATCTACTTTGAAAGAAAAGTACTTTTAAATGAGAAATGGTGGGAAGATTAGGAGAAAATTTTTCTCTGGTTTCTTTCCCAAAAGACAAATAATCCTGTAAGCCTATAGGAGTTTCAGCCTGATTCTTGCAACAATAGTAAAAAAAAAAATTATCCCCAAGACCATTAGATGACTTTTAAAGTGATTAGAGAGGCATTTACCTTCATTTTCTGCTCATGGTGAAAGAATTCACTTCAGGGGTGACTTCATGTAGCAGACCAGACTTATAGTGAAACATACTGACATAAATGCACCTAATTACTTTGTTATTCAAATTTTACTGTTATAAAGAAAAAAAAATAAAGAAACACAAAGTAAAATCAAACAGTTAATAGAAATAATCTCAAGTTAATTTCCAGAGGTGCCTTTTTGGAGCTCAGTGTAAATCGTTGTAAAAAATTCAGGAAGAGACTAAGAGTTACAAATTGTTGGTGGGTTTATTCCTAGATACAGGAACTTATTGGAAAACACAGAAGCATTTGAAGTTAATTAAAATCATTAATAACATAATTAATGTTATTTTGAAAGTGTCTATCACTAAACATTAATTATCTTGTAGCCACTGGAACAACATAATGATAGCATCATTCTTACTGATTAGCGTAATGCTGTATTCCTTTGCTAGAATGTAAATGCTACCAAATGAAGATAAATGGGGTATCAGCTTACATATTTACTCAACAAAAGCAAGTCTGTGTTGTTTGGTTTGAGAGGTCTTGAGAACAAAACCTCTTGGTGAAGAAGATTACTTGCTGGCTCTGTGCTCATTAATTCAGCCTGGCAAATGGGCCATGCTAAGTGAGGAAGGGAATGAAAACGCTAACAGAAAGAAGTAATGACTTAGGACTGACTTATATAGTTGTAAGACACTCAGAAGTCCTTGATAGAAGATAAGGCTAAAGGGATCCTGAAACCTGGAAATATTGGTGTTAAGTTTTTTTCCGTGTATGGAAGGACTTTCTTTTCTAGCCTTCCCTCTGCCTCAGAAAGGCATCAAATGTGTAGGATAAAGTTGCATGTTGCTTGCATCTAGGTTCTTCATGGAGGCCCTCAGAATCAGAATAAGTCTTGCACTCATGGTACCTGAGCAGGAAGAGTCTAACCCTAAAAATATGACAGCTAAGCTTTTAAATCGCTTCTCAGGACCCAGCATGCTTATACAGGAGCATGAGGGATACCAGGAGTCCATTACCTTTGTTCCTGCCCTAAATTCACGTTTGAACCCAACTATGGTAAATATCTCAGCCCTGTGTAGCCCAAGCTGTCTGTCAGTCAGCCTCATTATCTGTAACCAGCTGATTTCCCTAGGAGAAAAGGACCCTTCTGCTACAGATGGGGGACTAAAACCTGCCTTATCTTTATATGGCCAAAGTAGACCTTTCCTTAAGGAATTCAAAATGGACATGAATTGCTTTCCCTTTAAAATACTAGGCCTATCTCTGTGGTCGGAAGTTTGAAAAAAAAAGCAGTTTTCTTTTTAGTGGTCATTTTACAAGAGAGTGAGACTGGTTTGTGTCAGGTCTTGGATTTGAGAGCTACAGAATAAGATAAATATTGTTTACTTAATTATTCTGTCTATCAGGGTCTTTTTGCTGGACCTGAGAACTTGTAGATACTTAAGTTCTCCAGAAATTAGCTTCACCTAAAGTTCCAGGTCCTCTAAGCTCCTGTTAAATTTCTGATACAAGCCTATTTTGTACAGCTGCTGGACCTAGGGGGTGTTGAGTGACTCATACTTACCACTTTTGTGAGGAACTGCGTAAGATCCAGTTCAGATCAGTTATCTTAGAAATGGTGAAACTAGCAGAATTTTCACAAATTGTGCTAAAGAGAAACACAAATGTCATTAAAGTCAAAAACCTGAATGCTCTAGCCTTGAAATAAGACCAAACTCCTGGGACTGAGTGCCTTCCCAGAAGCCTGTAACACAGCATTGTCTATAGCATGTAGTTGTAGAACCTGAGAGTTTAAAAGTAGGTTTTTGTAGGTATGTAAATAAGTAAACAAACTAATTGTAGGAGGAACTAGCATGAGTAAAATGTGTTCCTGTAAGAACAGTGGGATTTATTACCCTTTCTGTTCATATAAGTTGATCTATCTAAGTCTATCTAAGAGTGGTCTGGGAAATGTAAATCTCCTTTATGCTTTAATTTGTATTATATTAACTCCTAGTGGTGATTTTTCCTCCCTGTTTGCTTCCTGGGCTTGTCCCTCATTCCTCTCATTCCCCCATTCATCTGACAGCAGCAGTAGGTAGCAAAGTGACAAAAAGAACTGTTGCTCTCAAGCTTTATCTATGACTCATAAGAAATTTATGCATCACTCAGATGTTTTTTTCCTTTTGTGACTTATGTACTCCCTTCTCTCCATGGGATGCATTTAGGATCCCGTTGGAAGCAATTAGATATGAAATATGAACATACATTTATTAAATAGGTGCTGTTTTCATTGTTCCCTTAAGTGTGATTTATCAGCACTACAAACTCAGACTTGATGTAATGTATATCCTCTCATTGTTCAAACAAAAGAAAAATAAACACACGCAGCAGGTACAGATTATATATTGCTGCTGAACTCCTCTGTCAGGGGCAAGCTAATGAGTGAGGATGTGATAGTCTGACGGGAGGTACTGCTCTTTCCTGGGACTGGAGTAGTACCTGAAGTGGATTCCTGGAGATTTCTTTGTGCCCCTTTTCCTTTTTTTCCTTTTCCTTTTCCTTTTTTTCCTTTTCCTTTCCTTTTCCTTTTCCTTTTCCTTTTCCTTTTCCTTTTCCTTTTCCTTTTCCTTTTCCTTTTCCTTTTCCTTTTCCTTTTCCTTTTCCTTTTCCTTTTCCTTTTCCTTTTCCTTTTCCTTTTCCGTTTCCTTTTCCTTTTCCTTTCCCTTTTCCCTTTCCTCTTTCAACTGAAGCTACCTTCCAGGACAACGTGCAGATCTGACCATCTGAGAAATTGCCTATCAAGCTACCTTCTTTTACTATGGCCTCTCTGCCAAACATAAGCCCAGCTTGCCAGTCACAGCGTCTAGGGGTAATGAAGAGCACAGACTGGAACTGATAGTTTGTCTGGAGATGGAAGCAAATTTGATGCTGTCATGTGTGTATGCAAAGTGGCACAATCCTTAACAAGTATGTTAAATAGAATAACCCTAGCTATTTGCTTGGAATAAACAGTATGATATGCTTACTACTATCTTTTTCTTAGTCTTTTTTTTAGGGCATGGAAAATATTGGTTGATGGGGTTATAGAACAATTTAGCTTTTTGTCTAGTCATAAACATGTGACTAGACACTTTTGGCAGACACTGTATTGTACATGTGTGTGCTGTGTATGTATTGGCAGAATGGAAGGTTTTGAACGAGAAATGAATGATGAAGAATGAATAAGGAACAACCATGCTTTCTGATAGGAACTTTTGGACAAATTAGATGTGTTAAAATGTATGAAACTTTCAAGATTTGCAAACATTTTCATGAATAAGCCATCGTAGCACATTAACCTTGAGTGTTATGAACCTATGAATAACAGTAAAGTCAAACTGCCATTTATTTCTGCAATATGTATCCAATAGCAGAATGTCTCCAGGTTATGGGTGAAGAGCAAACTGCATATTTTAACCATGCCAAAAAGCTTTAAATTCCATTATAATTCTTGATACAAAAGTAAACTGGAGTAAATATTAAAGGACTACTTGAGATCATGAAAAGAAATTACACAGAAGTATTTGATTTCCCGTTCATAGAAACTTAATACAATATTGTACTGACATGCTTAAAATAATAGCTGCAGAGATATGTTATTAATTTATTTATTTTTTAAAATGAAGTATCAACATTTCCGTTGAGTTTTTATCTGAAACCTTCTAATTTTGTTCTTTTTAAGTCACAATCATTCCATGAATTAAAATAAAATTAAGAAAAGGTAAAAAAACCCCAACTCTTTTTATGAAATTACTCTTTGGTAGAAAAAAAAGTGGAATTAAATAGTTTTAATGGACCATAGGAGATGTAGACAGATTACTTAAGTGTTTACGTAGCTGTTTAGCCTTTAGCAATATTTCAGCTACACAAAATGCCCTCTTCTAAAACTCTGTTTTATTCTAAGAAGACAAACTGAATTTGAAATGGCAGGTATTTGTATTGCAAATTTAATTTTAAGAACCACAATTATTCAGCTGCAGTGACAAGGCCAGGTAGAAAGAGTAATTGGGGGACTGATTAAAACAAGGGTATTGTGTAAACAGGAATGAAACAAATTGTTTTAAATAATTTTATAGTTCTCAAATTCTAGGGCCTCCTCTGCAAAAGTAAGAAGATTATGTGAAATAATTCTTGCCTGAGTAGAAATAACTAATTCAGATCTCTCTTTTAAAACTGACCATTTAAAGGTTACATGCTGCAACTGATTTCCTAACACTTTTGAGGCATGTTCTGTCTTTCTATAAAGACTGGATTTTCTACAATCCATTCTGTCAGTGTCCAGCTCACTGTGTGGTATGAATAGCTTCTCATTATTTCTTGCTTTGCCTACTATTGTGTCATCTGAAAATTTAGTCATTGAGTGCTTCATGTTTCTTCTAGATGATCAAGAAAAAGTTGCAAAACATCTGTCTTGGTAACAACATCTGCAGAAGCCCTCTGTGGATAATGGCACTGTGTTTGATTAGAACTCACTGTGAAACAGTCGTGTTTGGATATGTCACCGAGCTAATTGTTAATCTGCTGACTGTGTGTTCTGCTGATACTGGGCATCATGAGCTTTTAAGGCAGAATTCAATACTGTACTAAGTCAACTCCTTTACAGAATTATATAACATACATCTTCTCTATATTTACATTTATTAATCATAGGAGTGTCCATATTTATTACACAAATCCTTCTTTTTCACCAGTTTTCAATGAAACGCTGATAAATATTAAACATTACTCCCATTGTTTAATTCTTTGAAGATTAAGATCTAATTTTTTGCAAACTTTTGTTCATGAACAAAAGTAGAATAGCTAAAATGAAGTGACCTAGATCACATACCCCTTCAGTGCCACTGGCACATTACTAATACTTTCCCTTTTCAGCAATTCTACACTAGCATTAGTCTCTCCTCAGAAAGATTGCCAAATTTATTTTCCAAAGACACTTGAATGCTAAGTTGCTCACAGTTGTTTTAGAAATAGAAGAGGAGGTGAAGCACTTTGAATATATTGCTGAGCTCTGCATATAAAGTATACAGATGTTTCACACTGCTGGGGAGTGATTGCATAAAAAGAAGGGCACAGGGATTTAGCTTCTGTCTTTCATCAGCACTGCAGAATCTCAGGCTACGAGAAATACTTAACACTCATAGTTAAAATGAAAATCACTAATAGTTGAAAATAACTCTACACTTTCTTTGAGAAGTTGAGAAAATCCCACTATCCCTTGGAACAATGTTTTCTGACTCTCAGAGGGGCACAAATTTAGATCAAGGGGCAGGGCAAATAACAGCTAAGTCATCTTCCACACACACCACCCCTGTCACAGTCAGTCAGAATCCCCAGACTGCACGGGATAAACTTCCTCCTGCAGCTGCTTTGTTCTGCTTCCAGATCAGAACAACTTATGGGTTCAAGCAATGAAGGCACAGAAATACCGATGCAAAGGCAGGCTCACACAATACTCTGTGAATTTTGGTGGGACGAATGGAGCTAGATAGTGAAAAGCATTTTCATAGCCCTGTTTTTGTACTATTGTAGGCTTGGGTTTTTAGGTGATACCTCAGTGTGCTTAATCCTTTAACAAAAATCGCACTCGTGACAAGACTGAAAATGTATTAAGATGCAGAAGAGAAGAACCAAAAAGAGAACATAATTTAACTAGCAATTTAAATGAAGGATTTGAGGTTTTTTTTCAAAACAAATATATTAGATACTTTTGGAGATCTTTTCATTGGAGAAAGATAACTGTTAAAATCTCTTATTTTGTTAAACATTTCCAAGCAGTAAAAAGTCATTCTTATTTTCTATTCTGCACTGGGAATGTGATGATTTTTCCTACTTTTGAAAAAATTAAAAGGCAGCAAAGAAAAAGAAAGAGATACAACTTTTGGGAGAATTTCAGTTTAGAGTAGGTGTTTTCAGGACAAAATTATCTGTCAAAAATATTTGCTTCAGCATCTGCTATCCTGTTCTTTCTTCCAGACTGAGAATAGTGTGGCTGGCCTAGTCAGGACCCTGCTGTGTCACTGCTCTTTCACAGCAGTAACTGAAGTGGGTGAACTATCACATTTTATTGTGTTGGTTTAAGATGATACACTAGATCTCAGAACTGTGCAAAAGAGGGAAAATTCAGTGTGAGGTACATGATGCTGTGCTTTGGTTTAGCATTTAGCATAATCCTATAAATCCAGGAAGTGGAATTTTCCCTTACACTTGTAAAAAATGCTGGAATGAATTCAAGGGTTAGTTCTAAAGCCTAGATAATAGAGAAAAAAAATGTCCTTGTATTTATACTGAGGTTTTGTGCATGAACAGGCAGTGTCTTGATTGACAGGCACATCACTTTTCTGAAGATGAAAATGCATAAAAATCTTGCTTTTGATGAGCAGTCTCCATTCCCTTTTTACTAAATTGGAAAAGTTGAAGAAGATGGATTCTGCAGAATTTATTTTTATTTTTGTTAAATCCCTGAGTATTTTTGGCTCCCAGTTAATATTTCTCAAGAGAGCTGTAATAGCAAGTAGGCATGCACACACAAGTCCACTTAAACTCCCAGTTTTATACTGAGCAGCAGATTTAACTGATAGCTTGAACTGTCACTGCTGTTTTTTTCATTAGAAGGATGTCACCCAGGGTGACACTGTCACCCCTGCACCATGGCTTTAGGATTGATTCAAAGAGTGCCATCTGCTTCTTCAGGACTATTACTCTGTGCAACACCTCCGATTTTCCTTGGAGGATGCTCTATCTAAGGCTGCCTTGTGTATCTTACATCATCAGATGCTTTTGAAGACAGGATGGATATGGCTACAGATGGCAAGAACTGCACCTCTAAGAGAGGAATTCCCTGTGCTTTTCCAGACCTAGTAGTTAAAAGTGTGCTATAGTATACAAGTTAGCATGCTACTGTAAATGTAAATATACAGCAGATGGGAAAAGAGGGAGAACCATTTTGGGTAATAAGTTCATACAATTTGGAAATGTAAAGAGCACATCTGGTACAGATGAACAGCAATCAGGAAGATATGACAAGGGAAAAAGGGAGAGAATACTACAATAAATTGTGTTAAATGAGTTTTTCAAACAACCAAAGTTATGGCCCTCTGAGCCTGGGGAAGTGGTTTGTTCAAAGCACAGGGGAGGGTGGAATGAGCCCAAGCCAAAGAATCTACTTGGATCAAGATCCTGCTTAGTGAATGTAATGAAAAGGTCATTCACAAACCACTACATTCCAAATGCAGATGGATTTGTGGGTTACATTATCTGGAAGCCTCCAAAACAACCTAAATGAAATACAGGTTATTTTTGGAGAAAGGAACTGGCAAAGGAGGAGGTGGGTATATATATATGTTGTGAGAATGTTGTGTAAAATCTTTCCCACCATCAGATCACATATTTCCATTTATTTTGATTCTTTTGTTTGAGATACTCTGGTTTATTGTCATTTGAAAAATCTGTTTGCTTCTCTTGGATGTGCATTTTATGGATTTCTTATTGGATATTTCGTGCTTTTGGAGTGTAAAAGGAAGGTGAAGTTTCCTGACGTTAGTGGCCAAGCAAAGCAAAAAATTCAAAGCAAAGCTATTGTACTGCTGACTGCAACTACCAAAGCTAAGGCTTAGCTTAGATGACTGCCCCAAAGGTTTGCAGAACAATAACAACAAAACTTTGTGGCCACCTACTTTTGCAGACAAAATCCAGCCTCTGCTATTACAGTTACTTTTTTACAGCTACAATTTGTCTGCTTGTATGTTTAACTGAACAAGATGAACATAAGCAGCTGAATTAGTGTCTGCAATTCAAATATCAGAGCTCAAAGGAAAATTTGATGACTGTTGATCACAAACATATAAGAAAATATTATTCTTTCAGGATACCTTTGATTTTAAAGTATTAAAAAGAATACAAACAGCAAATAGCAAATAGCCATCTTTCAAAGGACAGAAAACTGAAATGGGACCTTAGGGCATCAGTTCAGACAAAGTGTCAAGGCAAACATTTTAAATGATAGTGGTAATACACAATAAGAAAAAAATAATCACTCAAAAATTACCTATTTATGTGGTACGAGGCTCTGGGGAAAGAAGCAGGTGATCATAGAAAGAAGAACTGCATTGTAGTGTCTAAACCAAAGATGGCTGAGTTAAGGCTGAAAGACATTCAAATTCATGTATCATGGGCCCCTGATTTTATGACCGTAACATTTAATAGAGGGATTTTTCTAGTAAAAAAGCAAATGAAGCCCTTCTATTCCATCCTCCCCTATTTCCCATTGAAATGCTACCCAGTGCCTATAGATCTGAAGCAGAGAAATGCAAAAGAGCAAAGCCACAGCTGGAAGGAGAGGGAAACAGATGGTTTTTTCCCACTTAGGAAAATTGTCCCAATTAAAAGAAAGTATTCACCACAAATAGGGCTTAGAAGTTGAAATGTCACATTTTTCATAGACTGAAAGTTAAATTCACGATTACTATTCAATTGAAACAGGCTTCTATATAATTTTGAAGTGTTTCATTTTATTTCAGATCATTTTAGTCTCTCAATCACAGTGGCTTGGATTTTCATGAGAGCTTGTTATATATTATAAACCCAAGATTTTCAGTTTTGTAAAGGTCAGTGTGGGCATCTACCATTTTGAAGCTTTCTTCCCCAAACTTGTTGCTTTGTGAGAACCCTCTGAAACCAAGTCCTGTTGGCCTGAAAGATATTCAATCTCACAAATTTGCCTTTGTCAAGAAAACAAAACTGTAATATCCAACTAGGTCCTTCACATTCATGACATAGACCTCTTCTGTATCTGCTGCTATGCCCTATTATCTGCTTTGTAGTTTTCTTTTCTCCAAGACCCATTCTTGTCTGGATTTCAAAGTTACTGCTGAGAACACACCACTGCTGAGGGGCTGAACAGTCACAAAGGCTCTGCTTTTCCCTTTCTAAGCCTGAGCTCTTCAATCCCCAGTTCCTCCAGCAACCTCCATCACTTTGCCTTTTCACCTTCCAGTCCATGTAAAATATCACAGCTCTCATAATCTAATTGTGTTACTGCTTTTTTCCTTCTCTCTTCATGGGATTCAGGGATAGAAAGAAATAATAGGGAGAAAATGTGTTTTTGCTTTCAAATCCAGCACCTTACATTGCAAGTGCATCTAACAACATGGAAGTGTAATTCCAGGGGAAGTGCTGTCTGTCCCTGAAAAAGGCTTATTTCCTCTCTGATCATGGGCAGTTCTCCCTGCTGTCTGCAGTGATACAAAGCATCTGTGAGCTGACTGAACATGGTAACAGCACATGAAAACTTGAGAGATTCTGCCACCAAATTCTTAACAAGTGCATGTTGAACTAGGGACTTCTCTGTTGTACCTTTATAGTAGTAGGTTTCCTGGCAAAATCTCTGCTGCAATCATGTTAACACCTCTGTCCACATCTCAGTGTCAAGTTTCAAGCCCTTTCAAAAAGGCAGAGTTCCTTTTGTAATTTTTTGTCAGACTCTAAGGAGCAATAATTTATAGGTAATATGTAACCAAAGACCTAAAGTGTTATGCAGTGGATTTATGAAAAATTAGTGTATTAATCTGTACATTTTTTGTGAATGAATAAATTTAAGTCAACTCACATAACACATGCAGGACACCTAATCTTTCAGTACACTTACTAACTTCAATATAGCACTGATGTTAACACCAATTTACTGACTGAGAGAAATTTACCTTGCTACATAGATCACATATATACCTTCCAAACAAGATTTGGAAATAATTTTTCATTCATGATCCTTCTATAAACTGGATTACATCACATTATCACTGTGCTACAAATTTCCATACACTGTTTCCCACAGAGCAGCTTTAACAACTGGAACATTTTCAAACATGTAACTGCCATATTTTGTGGTTTAGAAAATTGACAAAAGGTGTTTCCTCTGTAACAAGTGCAGGTATGGGCTGGAGACAGCTTCAGAGACACTGTCCTTGACCAAGTGTTTTGGTCCTGTTTAATACCCTGTGACACCGAGCTCAACTTCACTCAGCAGTGTTCTTTCAGTCTCCATCACTCTGTAGATTCATGTGGGTAAGCCAGACCAGGAGGCATCTGAGATAAGTTGAGAGAGATGCTGTTATATCTGCCTTCCCTCAGCTCTCTTCTTGTGGCTGTTTTATTATCGGCTGTTTTACAACTTGGTATTATTTTCTCTCTTCTTTTATCCCCCCCTTTTAATGAATATTTTATCATTCATTTCTATTTAGGCTGTGAGAGAAGGTGAAAGAGGTGCTTTCTACCTGTCAGTCCACATAAAATACAGCTAGGGAGGGGAGGGTAGAACCCCTTGGTGGTTCTAAGGGCTCTGCTGTTGACAGAACATGCCATTCAGGGCTCCCTGCTGCTGTTATTAACAGCACCCTAAAGGTCTACCACGTAAACCCTCACATTCTCCAGAGCCAGCTTTTCACGGGCTGACAGAAGAGTGGCGCCAGTTCATATTACTTTATTATTAAAGCACTGAGGCATTTGGGTGGTGTGTGGAAAAGCAGGTCGCTTGTTTTGACAGGACGGAGAACAATATGAAGATAGACTGTGAAGAATGACATAAAAATCATTACTCACCTTTATCATAACTGAAAGCTTGGTAACTATTCCATCAGTCACCAGTATCTTAAATGCCTGCCTCCCTGAGATGAAGAGGCTGATTCAGATTTTGCTTTTATGAAATATCCAGTCATCCAGAGACTTACTCTTCTTTTATATTGGAGTAAGAAAATCCCAGCTGATGCTTCCTGCATATTCTTCTCTTTGCATACCTCTTGATGCTGCTGAACTCCTGCTCTGTTCGTTCATCTTTGCAAAAGCGTCCTTAACTGCAATTGATTTCACATTTGTTAATGAATTTGGTTTGCTAAGCCAGCAGCAAGCAAAGTTGAAACAAGTTGTCAGGTACTGAGTCAGCATTACCAGCCCTAACACAGAAGTAACAAGTAAGATATAAGATGCCTGAAATCAGTGAGGTAAAGAAACGAAAAGTGGTAAAATCAACCTTATCTATTACTTCACATGCACTTCACAGACTGCATTTTGTCAATAACAGGAGCATTCACAACATGCTGTAAATGTGCAAAGTACTTTATAAAGACAACTTCCTTATAGAGACTCATGCTCCAAATAGTTTGACATTCAAGGATAAAATCGTTGCTGGAAATTATAGCGTAGAGATGGTGTGAACAACTGAGAGACTGATCCCAAGATTTTAAGAGGTTTGCAACTGCTTGCTTCATATATGTGTGCCTGAATTTAACTTATAGCTTTGGTGTTTAAATTTGTTCATCACATGTGTAATTAAAAGGCAAAATGAAGAAAAGAGGCATACACCCACACAGGAGCCTATGTCTTCATGGTGTTCCTGCCTTCATCCAAGTAAACAAAGTACAGCAGTGTGTAAAGCAGCAGGCGCCATCAGTACAGCTCAGATTTAGTATAAGTAACAGAGTAAGGTCAGACCCGTTATAATAAAAACCCATTAACTTCTATTATTATGCACAGATCATTTTTTCTAAGAAAAGCATGATTTTGCAGAGGAATAAACGACCTATATTTTCACAATGAGTCTTCAGAATTTCTCTGTCTCAGGGAGTGATTTATACAACCTCTCTGGGCATTTCTACCTCTCCATTCAAGGTGGATTTCAATTTGATGGTTTGCCATTTGCTTATGTCTCCATGAAACATAGGTACCTATTAAAGTAATTCCTCAGAACAAGGGTTATAAATAACAATACCTGTATTTTCTCCTAGAGCCCTAACTTGGGTCTTTCCACAGGTCTTTATCAAATCCCTATAGTTTAGTAACTATTCTTTACAATAAAAGTGGGTTTTTTTCTCCTAGCAGCAATATTATGACATATTCCCTTGCGGGTGTAAGTTTAGTGGAGCCCTCATTCTTGATCCCAAGTGAATTCCAGCTATTCATACTTAGTTCCCAACTACTGGGTGATGCCCTTCCTGATTCACAATGAACTTACGCCACTATTTCCTTCTACTGATAACACACACTGATCTTTTCTCCTTTGACCTATCTCAGGACAGTGATAATGATACTGCCTAAATTAATCCAAATGTTATTTGTACACCACTGCTTCACACTTCATATGCACATAAATCACACTTCCTTTTTAATCAGATAGCAATTCTGTGCAGTTTATTATGCTCAGTCTAAATGTAGCATGGAAGGCATATATGGAAGGGCTTCCACTGAAGCTGATGAAGGCTTTTGAATGAAATATATTTCCATGTGTTATTTTAATCTCATCATTGAAGGTTTTTTGCTTTCTTCTCTTTCACATTTCTCTGTCCTCAAAGGCAATACAAAATCATGCTTGTTAAAATGTGAGAAGGAAGCTTTGGTAGAAAGAAAGAGATGACCTTTCACTTATTCATCTTCAGAAAAATAAAAATCTGTTAGAGGTAAATTTTCAGACTAAAGCTGAGGAGAAGAGGAAAAAGGGAATAAAAAATTATCAAAGAGAGAAAGAAAACAGAACTGATATTTTAGGGAAGTAATTTATAAGGATATGTAAACCCACAGGTAGAACTCACCCCTCATCCAGACAATTTTTAGGGATATAGAGTCAACTTACTATTTCATAGGACCTGTTTTACATGCCATAGGTTGCATGTAAAAAAAAAAAAAAAATTCCATCTAATATTTTGCAAACATCTGGGCTGTAACAGTGGGCCAGGCATGGCTGTTGGTTTCAGTGTATTGGTTTCAATGACTTATCTTTTATCTACTGCAATCAGAGTGTTTTCTCTGATATGACAGGTGTGGAGCCAGCCTTTCCTCACCAACCCCATAGTGGTGTGGAAGTGATTCAGGTCCTGCAAAGAGCCTCTTGAACTGCACTGAAATCTGTGGTTAAGGGTTTCTGTGCTAGCACTGAGCCCACGAAACACCAGTGTGGCTGTAGACTTCAGAAGCACTTGAATTTTAAAGAAAACACTTTAAAAACACCTTATATTCTGATGGATGCTATTTTCTTTTTTTCTTCCCCCTGAATAATCCAGAATAACATTGTAGTCAGGAAATTGTATGGAAAAATGTATTCCTCACAACCCTTAATGTGCACTGCATAACTAGAGTAAAGACACAGGCTTGCAAACAAACTAAATTTTGCTGGTACATGGCAGCAGGAACAGTATTTAGTACAGCCTCATTTGATTGATGATCTAATTTAGATTTTAATTGCTCTCCAATCAATTAGAAAGATAGGAGAAATATAAAGGCTGCTGTGAAAAATGTTTGCCTCTTTCGCTGGATTTACTCAAGCAACAGTCTTGTGAGTCAGATTGCTTGCCAAAAGATTCCTCATCTTTACACTTTGGTCCAGTGAATACTTCCAGTGGTCACTGTTCATCTAGCTCCATCAGCACATGAAGAGCTACAGTAATTTATAACACCCAAGGACTTGGTCTAATAAAAATAAGAAACCTCCTGAATCAGGTAACTGGTTCAATCAATGAAGTTTTTCATAGTTCCGAGCTTAAAAATAGCTTGCATTTGACTTTTAACAAAAGTTGCTTAGAGAATATTTTTTTCCTTTCAATTCAAAGTGCTGCCCCACCAAAAAAAACCCTCTTGGGACACTGGATTTCCAAAAGCTTAAGTCTATCTGAGAAGCACCCACTTTTTTCCCAATCTTCTTTCAACATGGAACAGTTCTTTGGGAAAAATATAATATGTAAAATCCTTTTCGAGATTCTTTGTGGATTTCATTTTTTAATTTTCTGTGATTGTATGCGAGTAAAATAATTCAGCTTGACAAGTATATGTATTCCTCTGGGCTGGTCATTTGAGATGGCAATCCCACTGAGGAAATTAACCTGAATTATTTAATGGTAAAAAAATTAGCTTGGATTTTCTCTAAACCTTCTCCACTTACTCTGATGTTTATGTATATAAGAGAAATCACAGTGTTAAATAAATTTGTTAAAAACACCCAAACAACTGACTAGTTTTTATGATAACTACTGGCCTCTGCAGATGACACTGAAGACTGCTGAGTTGTGCTCATAGTTCTTAAATCTGTCATAACTGAAGGCTGATCTACTTTGGATTAATATGTAAAGGTTGCCTCTTTCGCACAGTACATTCTTAACCCATTGCTACTGAAAAAATGTCCATTTTGCCTGATCACAGTGGCTTTCAAGCACACCTTGGAAATGAAGTGGCTGAATAATGCAGTTCGTTTTTGCCTGTTCTACATATGATTTGCAATTCTACATATGATACTGATTTGTATTAATTTGCTCACTGCTTAATGATCATTGAAAATGAAAAAAAAATCAGGTGGGATATCAGTCTTGGCTGGTCATTTACCCGTGGTGGGGCATTTTCCAGCCCCTCTGAGTCCTCTGTGTACACTTCTATACTAGTACTTTACATTTCCTGTCTTTGCTCATCCTTGCACATCCTGGGAGATAGGATTGCCCACTGGCTCTGATCAGAGGCATTTATTCCTGAATTGCATACATGTGAAAATGCCTGAGAATTTGGTGACATTTTGTGCTGGGTGCTCTACTGCTTTGCCCAGTGTGGGCTGACATATAAGCAGACTGTCCTGCCCCAAGAGGTTATCAGATACATTATACATTACAGATGTCTGAGATTATTGATCACTCTGTTAAACACCCTTCTGATTTAGAGAACGCATATGGTCTTCAGACAGAAAAACTTCTTATCCCAAAGGGCTAAATACTCCTGAGGGTTCAGTATTATGAAGCTAAATAAAATGAGTTTTCAGAAACCAACTGGCTTTGTTGTGCACAGAATCTGTGGGATTAAGCAAGCTCTAAAACTGGAGTAAGGGAAAATTATGGGCCAATCTCCTACCAATGGAACCCTGATGTCAAATGAAGGTAGAATAAATTTGCAAAGAGAAAACTCTAAGAGGCCTCTAAAATCTGCTCTGGAATTTTTTTCTGTGCTTAGAGAGAAAGGCCTAGAGCCTGAACTTTTGAGCTCTGAAGGAAGGAGCATGAGGCACCCATAACCAGCTGGAGAGGCTAGAAAACTTCCTTTTTCCTTTCATCAAGAAATAATTTAAAAAATCGTCAACATGATTTAATAAAAAACTCTTGGCAGGAAAAATTCTCACACTCCAGTAATCTCAGCATTCAACAAATGCTTGCAAAATGTAGCTTTTCTGCCTTCAGCAAACATGAGGGCTGGTGATATGTGAGTATCTGATGGGATAATTTGCAGAGGCATAATCTTGCCATGTGGTTACGGTTGCATGCACACTACATTTGTTTCGCTTGCACTAAATGCTGAAGGCTGGATGGCTCCAGAGGTAAAGCATATCCAGTCTCCCAAGAAACTGAAAGCTGAGTAGGCCACTGGTGTTTCATTGGTTCTGTGTAATGAGCCCCAGAAGATTTCTGAGGCACATTAATAATCAGAAAACTGCTGAGCCTCTAGTTATGTTGACAGAGATGCAATTTGTTTCAGCCAAATTCCAGCTTGCACAAGCTTTTTGGTGTTGACTGCTTGTCCTTCGTTGCAGACAAAAGGCACCTCTTCTTCAGCTCTTGAGTCATGGTAGTAGCTATGTGTGGGATCTCCTTTTAAGCCCTGTTTCAAAGAGAAGCAAGACAGAGAGCAAATAAACTGTGGGTAGCTTTGTAGCTTGCTTTTACCAAACTACCACAGGTGCCCAGAAGGCTCAAGCATCTACCTAATAATAGAACAGGTCCTGAACTTCAAACTCTGAACTGCAAGAGTCTACTTGCTGTGCTAAAAGAAAATAACCTTTGAAGAAAAGAAGGGAATGAGGACCACAGAAACATCTTTACAAGTGAAGAATATCTCTTGTATCCAGTTCTTCACAACTTTCCTCTCGGAATTCTGCAGGTCTGAACTTACACAAGGATTAGTTCTATATATTCTGTGGAAAAATTTAACTTGACTTACTTGCCTTGCAACAGGTAAGGTAAAACTTGAGGCAGAACTGATATTCAGCCAAACAATGTGTAGATTAATGAGTGGTGGGATCAGGTCTTGTAAGAACAGCGGTTGGGACGGAAGCAACTTTACCAGGAAGTCACATGGGACTGGAAAATACAAGGCAGAGGTAAACCATCATCTTAAATTAGTATAGCTGTGGTATAGTAGTATAGAGTGAGAAAAAAATATTAGTAAGATCAAGGGGTTAATAAAAGACCAAATATTTTTGCTTTCTATGCTCACCTGTAATGTACCATAATTAACTATTTTTCTTATAATATGAACCTCAAACATAGTGTTGGCCAACATTTTATGTCTTTGAAGACAATCATTGGGATGTTGTGTGGCAAATAACCTAGTACAGGTAAGAGTTTCCTCTGTAGGTGACCCTGAGGCATGCTCTTCCTTTAGCAACTGCAATGCAACCTACAGCTTCCAAGCTGGCATCTTCCTTCTCGCTGTGTCCTCAAAACTGCATTTTCTCACAAGGACATGGGTCAGTGTTAGAGAAAAATAATTATCATGTCCTTGTTGGCTAATGGCGAAATTAAGCATGCTTGTGCTGTGTCTGAGAAAATGGCTTAGTTATAAGCTGTTGCTCTCTGGGGAGGAGACATACTGTTTCTTAATGTTTTTAAAGCCCTACATGAATTTATGGTGCAGGGCTAATTATGGCTAATCAGTGTATCCTCTTAGTTTGGAGGCATTCACTGAATGATACTACAGACTCATGATGATAAGCTCAGTGGCAATGAATAATAGATTTAATTGGCTGGCTGGGCCACCTCTGGAATCCATTGATACTTAAAAATCCTTCAAATGTGACAGTAAAACAAATGCTGGGAGACTCTAAACCTCCCGTAGTCACCCATGGAGTCTCTGAAGCCCTCCCTCATTTTGTATTCTGTTTATTTTAACTTGCTATCCATGTCTCTTATTTCCTTGCTGCTGCCATGGCAAAGTCCTAACTTGGCTCACATTCATTCTCTCAGGAAAACTTATGACTGCATGCCCATCTGAAAATGGGAGAGCTTGAGGCCAGCCCTTTCAGCAGCGCTCCCCTCACTTCTCTCAAATGATTTTAACAACTGAGAGCATCCCAGGGTGTTCTGGGTCTGCTGCTTGCCCTTTTCCTATGTCATCTCACATTTATTAGGAAAACAGCCTCCTTTCCACAACAACTTGGTATTCAAAGTCTTTACAGCCTGGCTAGGAAATAGAAAGACCTTCACTGCTAGGATAACTTTCCTAGGCTGGCTAGGTGAGCCATTTGATCTCTTCTGTCAGTTCAGTCAGAAGTAGGCAGAGAGTGTGGAGAGGCAATGAGGTGGTAGATAAGGAACCTTGTGGCTGAACACTCCAGGTCTTATTTACTCAGTTAATGCCTTCACAGGAAAACCTTCTCTGATTTCAGTGGAAAAGGAGCCATAATGCAGATTGAATAAGGAGTGATTAATCTCTTCAGAATTTGGCCCAGTTTGCACTTCCTCTTGGCCCATGATTGTTATTTTTTCAGAAGCTCTAGATCCCATTTCTTTATATGTACAGCTGAGTGTACGGTAAACATGACTTGTTATCTGGTGCTGGATATGTCCTGAAGGCCAGCTGTAAGCAGTGACTGGTTTGTTCCTTTTTATGTGTCTTCACATATTATTCACACTGGAGGACTGAGCATGGAGGCTCTAGCTGAACAAAATGAGGAATGATCTGAGCACCGACCCTTTTGATCTGGAAGGCAACTAATCTGCTCTCACATGAGCATCCTGAAAGAAAATGAAATTTCTCATCAGCAAGCACAGAAAGTAGGGGGTTTTTTTGAGTTCAGAGAAGGAAATGCAGCCCATAGTTATCAGTCTTGGGGCTGAGGTGGAGGCAGAATTTAAACCTTTTGAGAAATAACAATACAGTGCTAATCAATGATAAAACCAGCCTGCTATTTTATAGTTGCTACCTCAATCTACAATAAGACAAGCTTTGTTTTCAGAGTCACCAAATAATATTTTACTGGAGAAGAGGCACAGTTTAGAAGCAACTCTCCTGCCTCAATTCTGCATTTGCAGAAGAGAAGGGATTTTTTTTAGGTGCTAGTTGCAGTAATCTATTTTAATTGAAATTGTAATTGTAATGAAATTTATAGAGAAGCGTAAACTTCAGCTGAAATTGTTTTTCAAAATCTATGTATGAGCCACTAGTGTGGAAGCACTAATTTTAGAGTTACTAATGTTGCAAAGAAATAAATCATTTTGAGGGCCAAGAGAAATGCAAAGAACCAAAACCAAAATCAAACAAAACCCAACCAACCAACCAACCAACCATCCAAAACACAGAAAAAATTCCAGACAAACAAGAACGGGAACACATAACAAGCTGATTTCCACAGTCATGGTAATGATCTTATTACTGTTTTTATACCCACTTACAACCAACATTTATATAGAGAATTTAAGTCGTTTCCTTAGGAACATCTGAAATCAAATTTTCACTGAGCTTTCTCGAGGTGCCATGTGCTTTGGAGATAAGACCTGTTCTTTTCCTCCCATATTGTAATCCCAACCTAATATATTCTTTCACCTAAAGCTGCAGCTACAAAGCGGAGCAGTATTTGCTGACTTTAGAAAAGGATTTTTCAATTTTTTCAGTCCTACATTTCTCCTGACCTCACTGCTAGGCAATCACAGCACTTTAAAAGAAGATTTCTGCTTTACTACAATACCATGATTCACTTCTGTGCCTTCTTTGTTAAGGCTTTAGGTGCTCATTTCACAGCAACTGATGAGGATCAAGTACAGAATCAACAATTTCTTCCTCCTTGGTCCCTGGTGATGTTCATCTGGTCATATTTTCTGGATATGACCTTGTTTGTCTTCACTGAGATGTAATGGGAAACCTTGTAGGCCATTCCTAAACTATCAAACACCTACACTAACTGTCTTCAGATCTTATTTTGGTAGCATTCAGAAGTGGGTGGAGGCAGGCTAAAAATAAAATTTAGAAAAAGATGCAAAGTTATAAAAAACACACAGAAATGGGGGAAGGGTATTGCAAGCTGCAGTACTTGACTTCCATAGTTTCTGCGCTGGAAAGCTACTCTTAAAACTATGTATTGTTTTTGTCTGTGCCACATATTTCCAGTATGTTTTAGTCAAGGCCCTTAACCCAAATCTTCCACAGCTCATTTCTATGTTTTCCTTTTACCGAGTGTCAGTTGACACAAAAGCATCCTGCACAATCCCCCAAACATACAGTTTCTGTTTTATATTATATCAAGAACAGAGAAACTCTTTTTTTTCTTCTACAGAGGCACTTCCTGTGGTCATCACCTCAAAAGCCCTGATGTCTTTGCTGGGTTATTAAGGGAGGAGGGATACACTCATAGTAATCACATTGTTGCCTTCTCTTTTCATGCCACAGGAGACAGATATGATGGAGTTATATCCCAAAGGAAGCTGCAATGCAGGGACAAACTGTTAACTGTTTGTATTGGCAACCCTTAAGGATGCATTCCTGTAATCTAGAAATCACATCATCAAGACTACAGTTTAGTAATACCACCTGGGTATCTAAACGCTTGCAGAAGATTTGTGCCATGCAGACAAGCACAGCACTGGCATTTTTGAATGAAGTGCTGCTATGCTGGGTAATAGTGGAGGGCAACTACGTTGCTATTACTGTTCCTCCTGTGAATTGCAAACCAGATGCAAAAATCTCCTGTATTAATTATGGGGAGGATGAAGGAAAAAGGCAAGCTCATACTGAAAGTGGGCTATCATAGTTGTGCCAATAGGCAAAAATAACTCTTGCTAGCTAGCAAACAGCACTTTGTACTACAAATAACATATTTAATTTCTTATAAACTCGTATTTAATTTAATAGGGTGGGGAAACTTTACAGCTACCTAGTATTTCAGGTAGAAAAGGTTGTATACGGAAGTTCGAGAATAGCGTGCACTAAACATTTTTTCTTCTGTTTTTGGGATTACTTCTCACTCAGTTTGTTTTTACTTGACCTGGCCAAAGTGCAGAATGTAGAGTAAGTCCTAAGACATCTTCTATCATTGTGAAGTCCCTTCTTACTATAAGACCATAAAAGAAACTGCTCTTCTGCTCCTGCTTTGCTCTTAGTCTTGAAAAGCCTGACACTGAACTTTGCAATTGATAACATCATAATTAACACTGATGTACTTAGGCAGCATATTCCTTCTGCTTATGGATAGTGAGCCCACGGAATATGCAGAAATATTTAGATACTGGAGTGTACATGCACAAATCTGAGGCCAGTAAACAGTCAATTTCCAGAAAGTATTACTCATTCATTCTGTGCAATTTTGAGCTTTGGTCCATGATATGCTATTGGTTTTCTATATTTAGAGTGGAAATATTAAGACGCACTTTTCTGAGATTATCTTTAAGAAAACAGTTACAAATGTCATTAGCAACACAAGGGTCCATTTCAAAAGAAAATAAGCCAGCCATCCACTTGGAGAGACTCTGCCTTCATCACCTTTCCTCTCTTCAGAATTCTTCCCGAACCCATGCCTTCACAGCATTATTGCAATATTACCACATTTAGATTGTTCAAAGAGCTGTTTACAGGAAATCTAAAAGAAAATGCTCTTTCAGCTTTCACAATGCAGGGAATCCTTCCTGGGTCCACTGTGTTAAGTGCTGTTAGAGCAGTTAGAGATTGTTCACTTATTTCTAAAAGTACATAGACATTCATAAAGACCCTCAAAGTTTGTATGGCTATTTAGTAGCAAAAAACATCACTGAAAACATCATTACAATGGTTATTGTCTCTGGGTTTTCTGCTTGTTTTTAATTTGGCAGTGCTTGTGAGAACTTTAAAAATGTTTTGATATGCATTGCCTTTGAATTATTCATTTTAATTAGTCACTGTTCTCCCTAAGTAGTAGATCATGTGATATTTCTGTTCTTTGGTTGTATGGTTAAAATAGGAAAGCGAATGATGACAAATAATCATTGTGAATACTATTGAGTTGACTGAAAATGCTAAATATTTGATTAAAATTTTAATGCCTACTTAAAACCAAAACCATTGAAATTCTCATCACTATCACCACCAATTTCCATCCATGTTAATGATTTTCATCTGCATTTAGTGTGGTTTGATCTGTAGTGTATTGGATAACATGAAACAGATAAATGTGTCATGTTCCTCTAATGTGAAACTGTGGATTAACAAAAACTCATACTAGAATTCATCCTGAATCAAAAGCGTCATAACATTTCCACCAACACCTAGCAGTTAATTTTTAATGCCTTCTATGACAGCTGGTATAACTTTAACTCACTGCAAACCAATCTTGTGTTTCTCTTGTACTATCATCATGAGGCTAATGTGTAAAAATATTTACAAGGCTTTTCACATTTCCTTAATACTCTGCTCTGCCAGCATTATGTTCAGTTTTGAAATTTTTTGGATGATAATATATGATCTGATTTTTTTCCACTTACACAAAAGCCTCTTTATTTTGTGCTTTCAGCACTAAGGGCACTAGCTCTCAATAGAACAAGGCTTCACATTACAGTTTATTCTCAGAACCTCACATCTGTGGTGGAAAACATGCTTGTACATTTGCATACTTGTCACATCTGCATATACGTGTATCCTGAGGAACATTACAAGACTCTCTTAGGGATATTTTTCACTTTCTATTTTTTGCAAGACTTATTTCCCTCTGATGTAAGCATGGAAAAGTACCAGTGCACCGGAGTCAAGCAGCTCTGTTTGCAGCCTTCCTACAAAATGTGTATTACAAGCATGAACTTTAACTCCAGGTTAAAAAGTGCATAGGATTAAATTTTGGTGGAGCTGAGTTAGGGAGTTTTTTTCTGTGGATGCTTCAGGCTAATTCCCACTGATGTAGATTATTTTGCTTTTTAAAGTCAGAGAAAAATCAAAGGAGTATAAAGGAGAACCAAGTTCCAATTTTATGCATATCTGGAATTATCAGTTACAAATCTGCCTTCACATCTATTTCAACAATTAAAATTAGTTTTCTGCAAGGAAAGAGAGGAAAATTCTATTCACCAAAGCTCTATATATCTGAAAATGTATCAACTCAGTCCCCTAGGGGATTCCTTGGACCTTTCCTTTCTTGCTTTGCAGACTTCATTCAGTTTGTCAGTAAACACATTCCTACTAGGACAGCCTTGGAGGGAACCAGAAAACAATGTTCAGAGCTACTTGATTTCAGATTTTTATTTTGTGGGGATATGAAACGTGGTTATAGGCAAATTCTGCTAATGCAGAAAAGTTCAGATTTTGCGCCTTGGCTGAGAGGAGTTTGGATTCTCCTGTTCCATGGCCACAGAAAATGACCAGGCTAATCTCTTTAGTTTTAAAGAGGCACTGAGACACAGCAGTGAAATGACCAGTGAGAAAGGCCTTTCCAGCAGCCATTTATCCTCCCTTACTCTTACATTGTGCAACAGCAGGACCCCAATTCACAGCTGAACGTTATTCCTTCCAAATGGACCTTTGGCAAGTGCAGAGGTTGGACTTCTGTAGCTTCTCACCTTTCAAAGGAATACCTGGGGAAGATAAAGAGAGCAAGATGATGTAGTTTCTTATCAGATTAATTTGTTATCATTCTGGACTCAGCTAGAGCACATAATGTGCTCTTATTTGAATGTAACCATAGAGTTCCTGGGAATACAGTTGGAGTAGGAACTGGACAAAGATCTAGGGGAGTCCTGGACTCAGATCAGCAGACTAGATTTCAGGTGATCTATGTTTCGAAATACATGCCCTGGGTAAGAAAAAGCAGAATTTCTTCTAATTGTAGTTCTCAGTCTTCACTCTGCTATTTCCTTTCTTACATGCATACTTTTTCAAGTATTTGTCAAAACCATAAGAATATAAACTTCATCAGAGGTTCCTTGTGGTTTTTACCTGTGTCCTACTCATGGGATCAGGCTCCTGAAGACAGGGGTTGCCTGCTATGAATTATCAGGAATCATGGATTCTGTGCTTGTGTAATGCGAAAGTCACCTTTTCAAGGAGTCCATCAAGCCAGTTTTGGCCTTAACCCGACCTGAATTTGAAGTCAGCTCCTCAAAACAACCAAATTCTCATCTACAAATACTTCCATGTTAACAATTTAATGAAAGTTCTTGGATCTGATACAAGGACCTTTCTGTTCTCTTCCTCTTTTCCTGCACACACACAAGCATACACATACATACACACCATCTCTCCTCAGACTCTATTTTGGGCAAGTAACTGCAGCTTTTTGCTGGAAAGAGTAAAATGCCACATAGACAAAATTGATGTCAGTTGAGTGATGGTAGAGTAAAACTGCAGTGAGTCAGGAAGTGAATCAGAAAGCACAGATCTGATGGACAGAGAAAGGCACACCAAATGAATGTTGTACATTGTATTTAGAGCGATCAATTTCTAAAGAACTTGCTGTCAGAATTACAGAAGAAATACAAATGGAGAAAACTCAGCAGACCAAGGAGCTGCTTTGTAGGTTTTTAAAATGAACAAAATCTAATAATTACATTATGGAAAGACACTAGCAAAACGGGCCTCTGGCTCTTAGTCTGAGATCCAGGACTCACTCGATGTGTGATTGGGCAAACTCTGTAGTAATGCGGTGCTTCAATTTGTTTACAAAGAAGAATAGAGCTGAACCACATCAAAAAGATGCGTTAGACAAGTTCATTTTGCATTTATTGGGGGCCTTGAGATTCTGGTATGAATGGTGCAGTAAGTTTAAAATGTTATTATCCCAGTAAAATGAACACATTTTTCGAAGTTGGTGGGAGCTGTAATTATGCTTATTTAGTATCAGGAAAAAGCAATCACCCTCCAAAATGAAATAACTGTCTTTAGAGTATTTCCAGTTTAATACCTCCTCCTTTACCCCTTCTTACCCTAAAATAGTGCTGTCTCTGTAACTTGTGTGTTCTAAAATGCTTCTACTGCCCTGTGATGATAGAATACCACTCAGTAAGGAAAAAACTTGGTACAATGGCAAAGCACCTGGTGATGTGAAACAGACGTTTTCTGTGCCTGCCATCTTTCCCACCTTGTGGGAATATGTCCCCCCAAAAAACAAACCTCAAAAGTAAAAAGATAAATAAAAAATAACCACCCTCATGAAGCTCCCATCACTGAATGTCATTCTCTGACAGCCTCTATCAGCAGTGTCAGAAGCTTTCTCTCACAAGATTTTTTATTAATCAGTGGCCATTCATGTCATGAAAATATGATAAGTCATACAAACTGGTCTGTGGTTGTCGGGGTGGGAGTTTGCTTCAGCTAGCATGAAAAGAATGAAAAATAGCAATAGGAATGTGGAGGAGGAAATTTGTTAACTTGGACTTTCAGCAGGCATCAGAGCAAATTGTCATGATTTCACCAGTATCTTAACACTCGCCTTCACATATCTGTGGCAGAGTCACAGGAGGCTGCTTTTCTAACTGCAGTTTATAAAGTTGTGCTCCAAGTCAACTACCAGCACTGTGGTTTACAAGAAATGTTTAAGAAAAAAAAATGCAAATATTATGCTTTGTGTCCTTAATAAACTCCTATGAATGTGCAGACAGAGTGCATTGTGCAGGAGCTGTTATGGGTGAGCTGGGAACAGCTGTCTGGCCCTGCTCTGGCTTGAGACTGCAGCCTGCAGGACCCAGATGTGGTGCCTAAAGGACTGTGAATTACACAATCACAGGCAGGGTGTGAGTTAAAAGAGCTGCAGAAATTGCTCTTTTGCAACACACAAGAGGATGTGAGGAAGTGTGAAGGTGTAAATTAAAGAAGTCTTCGATATTAACCTGCACCTCTGCCAAGTAAAATGAGCCAGCTTTAGACTCCTTCACACTCACTTAGGCTCAATTGCACCCACTTACCACTGTTCAACTCACACTTTCTTGACCAATGTAATAAATATGTGATGTACCCCCTGACAGAGCAGAATAATTTCCTCAAAGGAGCAGTCAGCATCCACCAAATCCAGAGGCTGAATTTACTCATATGTAGCTTAAGAATGTGTGGTTTTTGCGTAGGATAAAAGGTGTGTTGTAAAAATACCCTGCCCTAACACTTTCTAAAGCTCCTGTGCACGCATGCTGTGCTGGTTGAGGTGATCTGAGTTAATGTTTGCCTCCAGTCAGGAATGCCATCATGATACATTGTGTGTGTGAGGAAGACAGGGCCTGATGGTGGATTGAGATCAAGTCCTATTCATCCTATACTGCCAGTGACCAGAGGAGATATGTATACAGCCTTTTCCAGAGATATTTCTCTTTGGCAGGACAGCATCAGAAAGCAAAGCAAATCTAACCAGGTAATTGCATCAGGCAGTGAGGGGCTTTCTGCTTTCATACAGAAAACAGCCCCAGTGGGTCGTGTTCTTCCTCCAGCTTGATGACAACAAGCTTGACCTCAATAGTTCATTACAAAGAACATGAATTTGGCTCAAAGAATCTATTTCTGTTTTAAAATGAGCAACACAGAAGAGAAGAGGAGTGAAGTTCCACAGGAGAGAAGGGGAGTGGAGTTTCTGCTAGATTTTCATTGATGTTTTGTAGATTTTTCTTTTATGAGTAGCTTTGTACTCAGATGAACACAGGAAGGACAAAATATTGCCTATTCTTTGTCAGGAAATAGGAACTGGTTTGTAAAACAGGCCCAGGAAAGAAGTGACAGCACTTATACCCAATCTCACTGAGGCTGATAACACTAAGCCTGGTTTACAAGTCTATCTCAGCTCCTCAGGGTGTGGGTAATGCAACTTTAATCAGCCTGTACGTGATTTGGTCCCAAAGGTCTTTCTAAGTGCTTACATCTTATGCTTCTGAGGCACTTTGAAACTTTCATTTGGTGCCAATCCCTGTTTCCAGGAAGAGAACCAGAGGGTTCCTGGGGAGATGTTTGTGATATGCTGCAATAAACACAACCATAAGGTGCATGAACTACTTCAAGAAAGATGAATTAGTTAGTAGGATCTTCTGAGAAAAGTTCACATCTACTTCATCACCTTGCCTTTTATGTGTATGTAGATGACACTTCACACTGGTTCCACTCACTCTTTCCCTCTCCCCTGACTGCCTTGAAACAGTGCACTTGTGCAAAAAGACTGTGATGGCATTTTCTCAGATGGGTTAGTGAGAAGCTGTGAAGAATGACTTTCAAGAATGACTTTCCATCCCTCAGCTCATGTAATTGCATAGTTCAAATGAATTACTTTGAGCTGATGCTGACAGAGAAAAAGCAAAATCCAGTTCAGAAAGAAGACAGTGGGTGGCACTTGAGTCCAACAGGAATTTCTCTGAGGAAATTGCATTTGGCAGGCTGTTTCCTATACTCTACAGGCCTGTGTGAATAAGGTGGTTGCCCTTTTTTAGGACAGCAATGTTGAAACTGAGAAGGTAATGCTAGATACCTGCACTTCCCACATCTCAGGAAAAACACAGGTGAAAACAGTGGAGCAAGCAGATGTTAAATAGGTTAAATTACTCCCTCTGAAACACAATAATGTATGCATACATTGTTTCTTGCTACACTGGACTGTGGGCACCCTTGTCTTCCCAGACACAAATTGAATGGGGTAAGGTCTAGTGCAAGAGAGGTAAATGAGTTAGGACTTGCACATCCACCTGATCACCTCTGTTCTTTCACCTTTGCTTGGCTGAGGAACAGAAACAAAAAGTCATGGCTTGGATAGCTTAAAAGCAATTAATAAAGCCCTGTACAGACATTAAACATTCACATTTTCCATGGAGATGAAAAAAAAAAAAAGCTGCTGGCCTTTACCCAAACTCTTCTCCCCTGTTTGCATTGTGGATTTGTCATTAAAATGTTATTTTAAACACCAGGCCTGAAAGGTGAAATGGTACCTAAATTACACACCCTTGCTGAAGAATGCAGTGAGTCTATAATGATCCATCCCAGCAGTAATGAGCTGTTACTGCTCTCATTTACCTGAGCATTCTTAACACTAATAAAATGATGTTGACTCTAAGAGGCAGAAAAAGAAAGAAAAAATGGGGAAACACAATTTGAATATAAATAAGCAAAAAACTCTAAAGCAGAAAGGAAAAGATTTTAGGTGACTATGTTGTTCAGATTAATTATTTGTAAATGGAAAATTTTGTAAATTCAAAAAAATCTTTCTATATGGGGGAATTTTTGTTACTTTTTTTCCTTAAGGAAAAGCTTTTAAAATGTCCTCTTTAGCTAAATTTTTTATGCACCATGCTTCTTTAGATTTACAACAAAATTCCTAATGGCTTTTTCAGGAGAGGAGAAAGTGAGGAGGATGTGGGTAGGCTGCTGAAGAGGTGAGATAAGAAAAAAAAAGGTAAGGCTTAAGAATATCTGCCTTCAAGGTGGTCAGTAATTGAACATAAATACAGTATATTTTGATTAAAAATCTGTACAGACTAAATTTAATCCTGCCATAGCCAGCTGGAGATATTGACCTAAGCAGAAATTAATCAAGGTCAAACAGACTTACCCACAGCTCTTTTATTTGCTGTTTAGTGCTGTTGATTTAGCTGAAGGGTTCATTCAACTGTAGGGACCATGTGTGTTGTGCAAATGCCATTTGGGGGCTTTAAATGAAAAGGAGAAGAAGCAGGACTTGAGGGCCACTTCATTTTTCATATTTCCAGCCTGTGCAGAGGCCCATGAAGCTCTCTGAGAAGTGCTCTTGAAAGCACATGTGCCACCTAGGCTGATCTGAGTGTTTGAGCTCAGGGGAACACTGCTATCCATCTTACATTCACTAATATAATTTTGTGATTTTTGGGTTTTTTTGAGTGTTTGTTTGTTTTGTCAGTTTTTGGTTTCTTTTGTTTGAGAACTAAGCTTTATCTGAAGCCATTTTAATGCTTAGAAACATTGATTTATTTTTTTCATCTGCCTTACTTTTAATTTCCACTCACTTCTGCATGTTTGCCTTTTGCCCGGAACAGATGCACCTAAAATCAGGCATGGCAGGAAATAAGAGAAAGTTTAAATCACTGAAAACTTCATCATTGTTTTCAGGAGATTTCCAATTCAGTGGAAAAGATAGACCAAGACTGGGGAACTGATTATGTTTTTATAGATGCCTTATCTATAACAATACTGTTATGTTTCAGTTATTGATCTGTAAGATAACAAAAACTGTTTCATTGTATGTCTTAATAATTTCTTTGGAAAATAAAATATATCCCATTGATTTTGCTCAGTTAACTGATCTTATATTCGAAGGATATTTTTTTAGGCGGCTGAGGAATGTGAGCATTAACAGAAGACAAATAAAGATGGAAAGTTTATTCAGGAGACAAGGTTTACAAGTTTTCTTTCTTGTTGCTAAGTAAATGTTAATGGGGACTAAACATAAAATGCATAGGTTAGTAGGATTTTTTCAATATTTTCATTTTTCTCAGTGACTTCTATATGGAGGGTCCTGAAAGTCTTTATGAAAAAAAAAAATCTCTATTCCAGTATCACATCTGCCCTTGCAAAATTTTTGTTGTGAGCTGGAAAAAGTTCAAGACTGACATTTAACTTTAGAATTTTTAATTAAAAGGCAGAGGGTTTTGTAAGTACAGGGTTCCCAGAGTTAGCCATGAACACGATAACTAATTTTGGGGCAGGAGATGCAAGTTTCTTACTTGTGAAGCCGCTGTAACAGATTTTTTCAGTAGTTTTAGATCCTGTCTCCTCTCCAAATTAACCAAAATAATTTTTAGCTGTAAAAATATCTTGTTTTTCTACATTTTCATCATGACCTCCTGATGCTAACTTTTTTTATATAAGAGAAATGGAGAGATAGTGAGAATAGTAGTTAACTTCTCCATATGTCATTTGTCACCAAGAAGATAGGATAGAACTAAACACTCCTACACATCCTTTAGTTATTCTGGACTGCTGTACTACAGCCTATATGTTTTTTTCAAGTGTTGAAAGCAACTTATATACTTTAGATACTGAAAGTTTAGCTTAATTAAGTTTTATAATTCATACTTGGAACTTCCAGAGAAAAATCAAATATGTGGGTGTTTTTTAACAAAAAAAGCTTTGTCAACTTTGCTCTTCATCCTGAGCTATATAATATCACTAATATCTTCACTTAAATAGCATTAGGATTAAGTCATGAGGAAACAGAGAACTGAAGCATATTCTTGTTATGAGTCAGCCTGAAGATCTATCTCAATTAGTGTCTTGTCTCCAACTTGTACAGAATGTAAGAACTGGTCAAATGTATGTCATCTCTAAACAATATTCACCTTTGCCTTTTAATGAGTTAGCAGCTTTTGAACTTTGCTATCTCAGCTTCCCTAGCCTGCTCTAGTAAGGAGTCACTCAGCAAGGAATGGTAGCTTCAGCCATTTATAAATTCAAGTATCTGTAATTTGCCTTCTTAGGGCTACTGTCTGTATTCTGCATTTTGCTTTGTTTAACACTGTTCTCTTAATGTTACATTAGAAGATAATGCCACTTCCAGAAATGTGGTTTTTAAAACAGTACTCAGCTGGAAAACCTCCTCATATGCGTAAGTTGAACAAGTGCAAGGTTTATTACAAGAAAATATCCCACTTTTATATTCTTGCTTGATTCTTAAAAATATAATTCATAATTCTGCAGTTAATTTCATCGTTAATTTCTAGTGAAGAAGTTAAACTCAGCAGAGAAATCTGGATAAGAAAAAGCTTTTGTTCATAAAGTATTTTAAAAGATATAATTATTTTATTCTTGTTTCCTAACCCTATAATTTCCTCATCCTCAGGATGCTACGGTGAAATAATTATGTGTCATTTGTAGTACTGACATTTTGCTCCTGCTTTTTAATTTGGAAAAGCAAGTAGTGTTTGCTGCTTACTATCTGAAATAGGTGCAGAAAGGAAACTTAAGTAAATATTAAACTTAAGTAAGCTTAATAGGAAACAAAAGGTAAGAGGGATATGGATTCACTTGAGCCCACAATACAAATGGAAAAATAGGGACAGTATTGCTTTCAGAAAAATAAAACAAAACAAGGAAAACCATGGTTTGAGAAGGTTCTCCTCTTGTAGTGAAGTAAATGAAATAGTGAGAAACAACTCTCTTGATACCTTTGAGTTTCTAAGGTACATTTTTACCTCTAATTTGGGAAAGAAAAACATTTGTAGCACATTAAAGAATGGTGATTCTTTGCACAGTGTTACATAAGTGTAAACTTATTCTTCTGAATTCAGCTCTTATCTCTGTTTTTAGCTGTTCCACATGACCACAGGCAACTCCTTTCACCTCTCTCTTAACCTGGTGGTGTGGGGCTGTGATGACAAATACCACCATAGACATACTCCTTAAAGCAACACATGCATCACATTAGTTCAGTTTAGCTATCTAGATGTAAAATTTTAGATTTCCTCCATAGTTAGTAAAAAGAGATAGATATCTCCAGGAGCAATTAATTCCATTTGCCTTTGAAACTCTCCTAATGTGGAAATAGTCACAGAGTGGTTTCTTAAAGCAGAAGTGTATTCCATATCTTGAAACAAAATTAAGGTGCATGTACCTTGCCAGTACATGTTGAATGTCTAAACGGGATGTATGGACCACAAGCCGCTGAGTGCTAATTTTGAAAACCTTTCTTTTCATTTAAAAGTTGTAGTAAAGAAAAATACTTGGTGGGTGTTCTCCCTCCCCCTCACCCCCCACCTTGTAAAATGAAAAAAAATAGCCCTTTGACTATATTAAACCCCATTTAAGATATAAAACCATTCTAAAAAACAGTTACATGCAAGATCTTGGCCAAATAAGTGTTTGAGTGACGTTTTGCTTGCAAACCAAAACCTATTAAAAATAGATACCTCACCTATTACACTGCCAAATTTGCACTTTTTTCAGGAGCTACTGTCAAGTCTGTCAAATGGAAACTAATTGACAATCCAATAGAAAATGCTGAATAACTCCTTTGTAACCTCTTGCTTCCAGAAACCTCAAGGGTCTAGCTAGATTTTGAAATCTGAAACCCCTTATTCTGTATTCTGATGGCATTTGTTCATGTAAACACTTTCTCAGTTCTGGTCAACTGTCTAACTACAGGATTTTCATCCAGAATAGAAAAGCAATTTTGATGATAAAGTCAAATGAGAAATTATCAAGTATTGGACCTCCTTTGTTTATACTAAATTTGATTATGCTTCTTTTGTGCTGTAGTCAGTGAATTCTGGATTCCAGATCTGGCTGACTTTTTTGGACCACACAGCATCCTGTGGTGCAACAAGAACACTACCATTCCCTTGGTTTCCATTGGACAGCCCAAACTTACCAAAATAAAAATTTGGCCTGTCTCTGCTAACACTAAAAAAACCTCCAAAACCAAACCAGCAAACAAACAAACAAAAAACCAAGGCAGAACTCACCCACTGCTCATGACTAGCAACGTGGCTGGCTCTGGTCCTGGCTTTTGTTCTCTTCAAGGTGTCCTATACATATTGGAGTGCTGGTGGACTTCTGAGAATCCAAGAATTGAGGAGTAGAGTGGAGGAATCCAAGACTGGAGATTAATTCAGGTTTCTGACTTGATGAAATTTTATCCCAAAGTGTTTTGGCAGTGATGTAGAGAAATGCAGATTTTTCAAGTTACTACCTTTGATTTATTAAATAAGCCATCTAGTAAAAACTAAGAAAGAGAAAATTCAAGAAGTGAACCCACTTAAGGCAGAAGTGAGATTTTCAGCTATGATGGAAAAAGAAGTAAGAAAAGCAGTAGGAAAGATAGGTGAAAGGCTTGATTTGCCAGTTAATTTCAAAAATTGTCTTTCTGAAGAAGTCATTGTATGTAAATCATCCACATCCTCACCCTGAAACATCAGGGAATTATGGCCATCTTTTAAATATTGCGCTTCAGCTGAGAGCCTGAAAAGGACTACACAAGCAATGGACTAAGTTTTCATAGTCTGAAAGGACATGTTTTAAAATTCCTTAAGAAATGCATTTTTGCTTCCTTTCTACAACTAAAAGAACCAACCAGCCAATCTACAGGAATCCAACTGAGTTATCAAGACCTTTCCTGAATGCAAGGAAGCATGAGTTGTATTGTCCTGCCTGTGATTTATTAATTGAGCTAAATGTTCAGTACACCTAAAAGAACTGTAAAAAATGTAAATGAAAATATCAGATGCTGCATCATTGACATTCTGTTTTCCTTCCTGATAGTTTAAAAGAATTCCTATAGCAAAAAGTTTAATTTAATCTTTGATACATAATAATAATAAATAATTTCAGATGCTACATATCAGCTATTTTTATATGGTTTTTCATTTGACAATATTTTTTTAATTTCCTCATAATTTTCAGCTTCTGTATTATTCTGTTCAGCATTTGATACCAACCATTTTTGCTATGAATTAAAAATGCTAAGAATAGAGCTGATGTTAAAGCCTTCAGTCTCACAGCCAGACTAACATGAACCTGGTTCTGTTTATCAGAAAAATCTTTTGTTGTCGACTGTTTCAAATGCCAGAGCTCTTTTAAATACCACTAATATTGCCAAAGCCTCATTTAAACATGTATTAGCAAGGTAATCCTTCAATCATAAACTTGCCACTAAGACATAAAGGGGATGATTACTGACATTCTGTGCCCTTTTCAGAACTACCCAAGGGAAAAAATATAATGAATATCCTGGGCTCACAGTGACCCCAGCCTCTTCATAGGAAAGCAAAGCAAAATAAACCAAAATTATGCTAGCAACCGTTTCCCTCCTTGTTCACCTTTTATTTTACTTTAGACAACTGGCAAAAGAGTTGCATCCACAAAGTATCTTTGTTTAGGTGGCTGTAGTTCTTATTAGCTACATCTTTGTGGGGGAAGCAAGGTAGCAGGGTATGATGTCTAGTTGAAGTCTTGGTCAATATGTATGATACTGGGAGGAGATTATTCTTATTAATTTCAACATGCTCTAACTTGTGGATCCCTTTTCCCACACTCTTGCACAGCTGAAAAGGAGCACAACTAATTTTCTGTTCAACGTTTGATTTACTACAACAGTGCTGCAGGCAGCAGCATGTCCTGCTGAGATGTTAAATAATGGCTGTTGCAGTTCCAAGCTCAATATAATTTAAAATAAAAATCAATAAATGCACCCTATATCTCAAAAATGCAGCTGATTGCATCCTGAAAATCAGCTGAACTTACATGACAAGCAGATAAACTCATTTGCAACAATGCTATAACTATTTAATTCTGAATTCATCATAAACTTCTCTTTCCACTGCTTCCTTACTGGTACTGCTTTACAATAATGCATCTTTTCATTTGGAGAATCAGACTTTAAAAAATATCCTCAAGATGGCCACTATAAAGTGGTGTGAAATTGGAATAGGTACTCTCACCACAAAAGCTTTGAAAATGCATATTAAAAACCCTCATATCACCTGGGAAGCCAGGCAGTTATTCTTACTGTCAAGTACCGTGGTCAAAAAAAAAATCGAGTAACGTGAGAGCCACCTCCTAGGACTTGTTTACACAGCACAGGAGAGCTGGCTCAGACATCGATGGAGCTCCTGAGTCTGGGAACTGAAATCAACATGGCTCTGAGCAGCAGGTGCTCTCAGGATGCTTAAGGAGGACAAACACTGTGAAGAGGTGACAGTGGTGCTTGCAGTTCAGTGCTGCGTGCAGTCCAGGTCTCCTTGCTGCGTGCTCCCACCTGCAGCGGCGACCCAGCTGACCAAAGTCAGAAGTAGGAACTGGCCCAAACTTACTCTGAGCCTGAGGTACCCCTGGCATCACTGCCCGTGCGGGTGTACTCAGGGTCCCTGAGTAACACTGAGGCAGTGTGGAAGGAGGAGAAATGCCATTTTACAAGAGGCAAAACATCTCCATGAAAAATGAGCCGACACAGTCCCACTTGATAGTTTGTTAGCTGAAGGGTTATGTTACTTTCTCGGTATGCTTTGCTGCTTGTCTCTGTAAGCAGGTTTCTATGTGCTAGGGGAGCATTTCACCATTAGAGTAAATCCCCTGGAACTGCACAAGTTACCTGAGGGAAAGATTTGGCACCATGTTCAGTGTCAAGCTGCGACTGCGTGTACTGCTCTGCACCTTTTTGTAGTGTGGAAAGCCCTCTAACTTCCCTGAAGGGATGGCTGAAGTTTTAGTCCAGGTGTTCAGATTGTCCAGATTCCTCACCTGTAAGCAGTTCTCTGTGAAACCTCATATTTTCCTCCTCCTTTTATTTCAGCTGTTTTGCTTCCTGTGAAAGTCCCCTGCACCAACTTGTTTATAAAAGAAATATGTATAGGAAATGGATAAACTTTAAAATCACATTCTGATCTTGAAAACATTAGTGTAAGTATGACTTTATGAATGTAACAATGCTGAATAATGTAACTGAGTTTGCATCACTGAAAATGAGATCTACAGTTAAATTTTTGAACATTTTTTTTCATCTTTATTCTCACCCTCCAGAGCTAGTTATTCCCTTTTAGAGTAGTGCAGGAACATGGGACTCTACAGCTACAAGGAACCAACTAAATCAAAATGTCCAGTTATCTGTAGCTTGCAATAGATCTAGACATGTGCCCAGAAACCAGCTGCCACTAAAGGCAAACAGCTCAGAAGTATATTTTCTTGCAGCAAAACGGAATCTGGCAGAAGCTAGAGTGTGCTTGTACTCTATGTAAGAGTATAAGCAGAAGAAAGTTAAAAAGCTAAAACCATGATTGGGTTACAGGCTAAAAATACTTAAAATATCACTGAATATGCACATGCTTTTATCCACACACTGAGGGTGTCAGTGATCCTTGATATACTTGTGATCACCAATTTCTGCCTTAGTGGAAGGTGGTAAAGAGATAGGTAGAAAATAAAGGGGAAGGTAAATATTTAGTTATTTCAAAATGAAATCTATGACATTTTTTTTTCTGAGTGACTATTGCAGCTGACTTCACCCTAAATCTAAGGGACAAACTACTCATGACATATTCAGCCACGGTGGGTAACATTTTATGCTTTAAATATTTCCCCCAACTTCTATTTGATAAAGCATATACAAAGTGAAGTAGGAAAAGTCATGGAATCTGACTAGTTAATTTTTTGAGTCTATTATTAAAAATAATTCTAGGATGAAATAATAACAACAACAACAACAGCAATAATAATAGGCATGAAATAACAACAACAACAACAATAAAATAATAATGAATACTATTAGGGAACAATAATGAATAATAGGATTTTCAGGTAGTTTAGATTTAAATCCAGATTTAGAAAGCCCTCAGTTTTGGTCAGAAATTCACCTACATCCTATGCAATATGCAGTCTACCTTTTATACCATTTTCACATGCCTTTGCAGAACCATACACAATGGTGCATGATACATGTAAAAATAGTTTACTAAACCACACAGTCACCAATGATGCAATAATTAATTATACCCTTTCATTAGAATATCCCTAACTTTGAGAAAATTTTAACTGGTCTCAGGATTTTCACTCTGTAGCTTGGAAATCTGTCACTGAAATGTGTGCCTCTCCCAGAATTACAGCCCCTTTTTTGCATCCACTTGGATTATTTCCTGTTCTCTCAATGCAGTAGCAGCTGGAGCCACTCCTGGCGGCTGCACCCTGCACTTCACACAGCTGCCTCCATGGTTTTATTAATGTTTTCCATTTCTCATCCTGTTTTCTCACTGATGACTCTGGCAAAAGAGACACTCTCTCTATTGCAGTAAAAAGTAACACAATCCTAAACACCCATCTTAAAATAGCTGAGATGCTTTTTGGCTCAGATGCAGGAGAGAAAAATCAGTGCCTACTGCATGTTCGTATGCCTCAGAATAGGTTGCAGGTTAGAAGGCAACAAGAGCTCTTTGTTTCTAACGTTTTTAAAGTCCATCACATTAATAAGAAGTCCCGTGCTCGGTGGTACCTTGCCAGAAAGCCACTTGTAGGGCCACTGCCTCCCTCCAGGTGTCACTGCCCTCTCGAGTTCTGAGCCTCCGGACAGCGGGCACTGATTGAGCCATCAATAAATCCGAATCAGGTCGGCGTGTGCAGAGTCTAACAGCTGATTTCATTACACTGAAGTGACAAGGCATAAGCTGTCTGGTTTGAGGAATGGGATTGATTTCACCAAGGGAAGCAAAACCAAATGTAATATTAATCAATAATCCAAGACAAATCACTGTGAGCCTATTAACTTGATTTTTAATTCTGAGGAACAATTTGTCGTTAGTTGGAATTCTGGACTGTTTTTTTCTTACGAGTAGTGCATTTCAGGAAGACCTAATTCGAGCTCACAATTATTCATTTAGAATCAGAAGTTTGTAAATGAAGGGATTGTAGACACAAACAAATCCATTCATAATTAGTCTTCCTCTCTTTCAAGACAGTAATAATGACTAATGGTAACCATTTCTTGAGTCCATTTAGTTAATGGAACCATACTATTGGTTTAGTTTTATAAAATTTTGTCAATTTATTTCAGCTGCAATAGTCTATCAGGCAGTAGATGCCATACCAAGAATCTTTGAAGTGCTTTTCTTTGAGATGAGAGGGAATAATTGGAAAGGTTTTGGCCCCTTGAAAGGGGACATATTTTATATTCACATGTCCATTCATAGTGTTTGCATAAGTTGGTCATTTGGACATCTATAAATCATCTCTAAAGCCATAGCTGGCTGAGGTTTTTCCTAGAATCAGGGTTTTTCCCTAGAAGAGTTCCTCTAAAACTGTTCTCATGATCTGCACATGCCCTTTGAAAACCTCAGTTATATTACGGAAGCAGAAATTTTAAGGCATGGTGGAATACAGAAAAAGGGTTGGGTTTGTACATGAAACAATATCTTCAACAGACTGGTTACAGAAGACAGAGATTTTTTACTGTCTTGATATAATTTTCAAAATTTACTTTTCTGTGCCACCTGGGAAATCCCAAAGATTAGGCGAAGTGTAACAACATCTTCAATTATAGCAAAGAGCCAGCACGTGCAGGTGCTAGCAGTGATGCAGAGAAGAAAAACACTGAACAGGGGGAGATAGGCCTCCTCTATTGCTGCCTTGTTGTCATGAAAAATGAAGAGAAAATGTGGTTGCTTTTCATGCTGTTCACTGAAGGACAATGTAATTTATGACTTGTATTCTTCTACTGTTGCTGCTGTTATAGCAGTTGTATAAGCAGGGAGCACTCCCCATTTGCCCCAGCTTTCCAAATGTCTGCTGAAAAAATAAGAGAGGAGAGAGTAAGGTGGGGGGAGGCTAGAAGTGGGAGGGAGAGCATACTGGATACGTTTTTGTGTATTTCAGAGTGTGGAGCACACATTGTGGGCTAAATAAGGGTGTCCTTCAAAATAAGAGAATTACAGGACTCCTCCATGTGTGTATGTTTTTATGGCTCCCACAGCCCAGTTCCTGCAGTGTTCACGATGTAGCACAGCCATTTACTGTCTCTTAGATGGTAAGGTTTTTCCAGTGACAATCACGGCCTGTTGCAAGGTTCAGCTAAAACCTCAAGGAGCCTTGCTGAAAATGGTGATTCCCTGAGTCTGGCTGAGGAGAGATGACTGAGGTGAGGAGATTTTGCCACAAATTTCAAGAGTGCTTTTGGCAGGGAATGTGGGACAGCACAAGAGATTTAAAGAAGTAAAGTTTGAGGTGCTATTTGGAGACTTTACTTTCACAATCTTATTAAAAACAAAAAATACAATAAATATAAAACATAAGTTAATAAACGTTTAAAAACAGCATGAAGCCCAGTTACTGCTACTTTTCTCTATAAACGCAAATGTATTTAATTTACTATCTCCCAAAAGCTCTACTCAGATGCAAGATGTGCATTGTTGGTGGTTTGTTTTTTTTCTGCACTCAAAAGCTCATGACACTTTTCACTACTTATGAGGGTCATACAAGAGCCAAATAGAGATCTCTGTGTTTTGAGTTTGTTTTTCTGTCTTTGTCTGGAACAGTAGAAGCCCTCAGGAGCTGGGACCTGAGGCTGGCTGCAGCTCTCAGAGAGGAAATTATCATCAAGTGATGCTCTTGGGTGGCAAGGAGAGCACCCTGGGATACTGAGGAGCTTCTCTGAATTAGCTTTTGAGCAACTGGGTATCTTTGTGGATTTGCTCTTTTGCTTGTTTGAATCTTTCATGACTTCAAAGCTGGATGTCCCATATTTCTCTTGCCCATACTGATCTCCCCCTTTACAGATGTTCAGTTCCCATTAGTTGTACTATCACCTTCAACTACTTTTTTTTTTTTTTGGAATTGCTGTCTTCTCTGTCCTTCTGTTCAAGGAGAAGTCTGAAACTTTTCTAGTTCTCCAGAGTGGTTTTAAGGAAGAACTTACAGCTCCAGCACCTCTCTCTTGCCCAAACAATAACATTATAGGGTACTTTCAGTACTAATCTAAGATTGAGGAACTCCAGTCCAAGGCTATAGCTTGTAGTTTGTATATAATTCTTGAATTTTCTGTAAAGGTTTGAAGGATGTCTAAAAGTTTCATCCCAGAAATGTGAAGCTTGCTATATGGGCATTCATCTTGTCTTTCTCCACCAGTAATGAAGTCTGTTTGAAGAGCAGTCCAGTGATTCAACGGTGGACTGCAGCGAGCTTCTCTGGACTTGAGGGGCTGAGACTAAGATGTGCAGTGAAATGGAAAAACACAGTTGGTAAGGTACCTGACTGGTTACTTTGCGGTTTAAAAAGATTGTAGTGAGACTGAACCTCAGAAGAGGAAAATCAACTGTTGCTAATCCCATATGATATTGCAGGAGGTATTCTAAAGCTGCCCATAAGTCTATATACAGCTTCCATTTAGCAAGGCAAGCTGCAAGCACAGCTCTGGCTACACCCAGAGACTTCTTTGGAAGAGTTCAGTGTCCCATGGGACTGATGATAGTTAAGTAAGATACTAGTTTAGCAGTAGATGGCTTCATGTGAGCATGTTCAATGTCTCTAAGCACAGGCTGCCCATAAGTTCCGTGTGGGCAGACTGGCAGCCAGTGAGAACACAAGCTATATGCAAAGCCTCCCATTGCATTAGTCACTGGCTGTTGCATGCAATCCCCTACTGGAATTCATGGTTGCTTTTGTTATGCAGCCAGCTCTTAAGAACAGAGATAAGAACAAACAAAATTGTACTTCAATTAAACCAACAAGCAAACAAAACACAGAAAAAACCCCAAACAACCAAGAAAATTCTGTCAAGAACTCAGCACATTATATCCAGATTGCAGAAAACAGTGCCCTGGCACTTCTCCTAAAGGATGACATACTGGGGCATATGTGATACATACAGTAAATGTTGCCTGGCTTTCAAGAAAAAAATTATGTTGGGTGTTACTTTACAAATTAATTAACCATCCAGTTTAACATCAGTCTCCAAACTTCAGGCTGTGGGAGCACAGTTGATGCCATTTAACTTCATGTAATTTGCAGCATAAAACCTCTAGTTAGTCATCTTAGATCCCATTTGCAGGGAAAAAAAAAAGCACTCGTTGACTTCTGTTTGACTTGTTTCAGAAGTCTGCATTGCATTACTTTGGATATTTACATGCAGGTGCAGGCAGTTCATTGCAGGATCTACCATTTCTAATGAATACAAGACAAAAAAGTCCCTAATCATAGGAACTGTGCAAAGGATGTCTCCTTTACAGACTATTTTAGTTTTTGAAGGTCTCCTAATGCGTTCTTTTCTGCAGTCTGCACTGGCTTGTTCACTTGTTGCCCATCTTGAAAATAAGCAGAAAGCTCAATCACATTTGCCTTCCAGCTTCTCTGGGTGCAAACAAAAATCCAAACCCCAGCACAGTTTCTCTTATGACTGAGTATGAAGGAAAATGATATTACATCAAATCAATTTTAATAATTCTTTTCAAAAAGGACAGAGAAATCATTCTGTAACCTCCCTGGAAGACTATTAAAGTAACAAAGAAAATGCTAAAACCAAATAACAGAAACAGGGCTTTAAGTTTGTGAAATCACTATAATTAGGACAAATACACCCAGCGGTAGTGGGTTTCTCTTTTTCCCCCTCAATTATGTTTAATGATTTAAGATGGGCTTCTAGCTAATGATAGCATGGGATTGTTCAAACATTCATAATTAATTAGATGAGTATAACTGAAGATATGTATGTACTTAAAAGCTGGAAGAAGAATTTTGTTTTGAATATGATTATTAAATTTCAAAGTGTTATGACAACAAAAAGAAATATCCCAGTAATAATTTTCCTACACTGTGGTTAAATATAAAGACACCAGATTTTTCCTTGTGGAGAAGACCAAATTTTTCATTGTGAATATAAAGACACACTAAAGCAAATATCTTGGACTTTTATAATAGTCTTGAAGGTGTTCGTATGTAAGAGAGGGATTTTTTCCTAGTATTTGCAAATATAACAGGGTGAGTTAGTGGAAGGTAGCAACTAAAGATGAATATTAGAAAATATTTTCTTTTGCATTGGGGTCAAATAGGGTGTAAGACTGAGTCTCCAAAAGGAGGTAAAAACATCTAGGCCTTTCAAATTGAGCTCAGTAAAACAACAGAGCAAACATATTGTGGGAATCACTGCCTCAAAGATAGGAGCTACAACTACCCAGGTGCAGATGAGTGAGGCACACAAGCATGCAGTAGCTATCTAGCCTCTATTACCCTTTCTTTTTCAGCCTTTCCATATTAATAAAAAGAAGAAGGAAGATAGGTAGTGGTGGTATTACTGGTGCATAATTAAAAGTTTCATGGGTCTCCAAATGCAAGATTCAAGTGTCTATTTGCTAAGCTTTCTTAAGTTCAACTCAGAATTTTGAAGAGTGAGAGAGCTGTCAGAAATGCTTTTATAATAACTTTGTGATGACCTAATCTCTAAGGCTACTTCAGTCACAGAATATGTCAGATAATTTTTGTGGGTTGCTCTGATTCATGTTATCTTGGAAAGACACCATTATGCCAGCCTTGGCTGGCAGGAGCTCAGTCAAATCACCTCTCAACATGCCCCTTATTATCAAGAGATCAGGAGCTGGAAAGGAGTAACACTGTAGGTGCCTAAGTGGCTGTCTGCCATACAGCTAAGCTCGGAAGGAGAGAACAAGAACAAAGAATAACCTTGGGTCCACAACTCAGACACACTGTGCAGGTCCTGTTGCCTGACATATTGCAATCTGCTTTGTCTTTTACACCTGTGGAAAGAGATTGTGAAGCAGCCATAATTTCAGAAGAGAATTCTGTATTCCTTTAATAACAAAAGGGACTGGCTCTCTACATGGCCTGAGAGAAAAAGGGCTTTACCAGGTCAGATCAAAAATAGCCTGATCCTGGTTTCATTCTATTACAATGGACAATAGCAGAAAAAATAGAAAAGAGAACAGAAAAAGGAGATGCAAATAGCAATAATTTGCCCAGATGTTCAAAGCAGCAAGCTGTCCAATAGATAGTCAGTCCCTGAACTCTCAAAACAAAGTAAAGCAAAATCCTCCACACTTTCAGACTCTACACAGGAATCAGGCAGGTTTTTTTTAAATTCTAAGGCAGTGGGATTCAGAGTTGAAATGGACTCAGGAGCACTGTAAGACGTTTGACAGCCAAGAACTATGGCTGCAGTTTAACCCATGTGCTTAAAATTAATGCACACTATTATTTTCTGAATAGCCCATCAGTGTGTGCAGACAAGAGAAGCCAAGCCAAAAAATTAGCAGGCTGTCTCTTAGGGGAACATTTCACAAATTTCTAATTTTTTGTGTTTGTTTCAGCCTTTCCAAAGTATTTCATACATATTCTTTCTTTTCCTCCTTTCTCTTCATAGCTCCTTTTCAAACTTTTGAATGTAGTTACTGAAACACCACATTCACTATCACCTCTAGGCAATGCCTCCTCTGACAATCTGCTGCGTTTTTAACTAATGACTTTACAACAATTTCCATTGTTGTTGCATTTCTCCAACTGTTCACTTTTCAGTGTTGGATGCACTGACCCACTTGTTCACATAGACCTATGTGACACCACAGCCCAGTGTTCCTACATGAGAGGAGGAGGTAGGATTGGTACTATTTTAGCTGCCATGCAGGGGAGAGCTTCCTGCGTCTCAAGAGAAATAAAGTAAGCTGGAGTGGGAAGTGCTTTACAAATTCACTCTATGGGAGACAAACTGACTTAGCAAATAAAGACTTTCACCTCTAAGTCACCAGTTTGAGGTCAGTTTCTGGTGCATGTCAATAGGAACTTAAAAGCTTTACCACCCTGTGACTTCTCTGCAGTTTCAAATTTAAAGAAATGACAGTCTCAGGCTAGTTTCTCATAAACACCATCACCGCTGTCACTGCTAATTGGGCACTTGCTGGAAGCATTGGCAGAGCAGCAAAAAGACTGAATGAGCCATTGACATTGAACTTACCTCTCACTGCTGCATGTTCAGTGAGTGCTGCTGGCTTTGTGCTGGCTGTGTGTTGGTAGAGGTAGACCTTGTAGAGTCTCTTTCTGCCTTCTTATCTTGCTTTGGAAACTCAGCTCTTTAAAAATTGTGTTTACCATTTATAACCAATGCGTCACTGTCACTTAACATAATTTTGAAGAGGTAATCATCAAAGAGTAATGGGTAAGAACTATGGGAAAATTTTGGTTTAATGTCAAGAAAAACTTTTTCAGAACAATGTACAGTGTTTTTACTAACCTATGTCTGACACAGTCTGGCTGACTCAAACTCTAGACATATCCCAAAATATCTAAGGCTTGAAGCAAGGCCTTTTGAAGCAAGGCTTACTTCCATAAATTATATGAGTAAAGATGAACCTCTGTAGCATGTTCTGATCTATAACTTTCCCCAAGGAATAATCTTCTCTGTCTCTTCTTTTCCTCTAATTACAATCCAAACTGATCAGCTCTCTCATTACCAAAAAAATCCCAGTAATAAACAAACAAAAACAACACAAATACACCCAAGGCCATCTAAACTCAAAAAACCCAGGTCATTTTTTCATTTTATTATTAATATCACTGCCTAGTATATTTTTTCATGCTAGAGGCAGAAGAAAATTTAGACTCTCAAAATGCAGGATTGGTCAGAACACCTCTGATCTTTAATGCTCTATTGCTAGAAGAACTTATTTTACAAACACTTCTGTTACTCAGTGAAATTAGTTCCTTAGGTCAGGCAAAATCCTAAGTATCTAAGGCTCAAAGACACATTTAAACTTTAAGGTTCCTGATCATTCAACACTAAATCAGGGGTTTTATAATATACTTGCAAAAACTGATAACCAAACATCTTTCTGAATTAAAGGCCTCAGCAAACAGAAAACATCTTGCATCCTCAGGTCTTATGCTCTTGCATTTGAGAAGACATCTCACTCAACTGCAATCTTCATATTCCTAATTTTTTTTCACACAGAAACTCTATAGAGAATCTGCTCTGACCACAGTTTTGTGAGAGGTGGGCTAGGGAGAGAAATAAAAAAATCTCAAAGAATGAAGGATTATTGTTAGGAGAGAGAATCAGCAAAGTGTTTACTTTGTGACTACTAAAGGGGTTGAAACAGGAGATCAGCACCGCATTGTCCAAGATGGAATGGAATAAGAAGTTTACCGACACTCAATCTGCTAAACTGCTATGAACAATTTGCCATCTTCAGCTTTCAGTCTATCCTGGCCAGAGATAAATAGGGCAGAAGAATAAATGTGTGTCAGCCTCATGTGTGTATCTGACAGTTCAGTTTATTAATTTAGGGCAATGGAGGTGGCCTACAACTCCTGTAAATGACAATGGCTGAGGAGCTGGTTCTTATCTTGTTCTGCCAGCCCTGAGACACTACAGAAATTACCAACAGAGAGACAGGGCAGACCACTTACAAAAAATTTCTTGGTTTATCTGTAGCAGCCATTTATTCTGCCAAAGTGCAACTGAGCTGAGCTTTTGAAGGTATATTATGTCTATGAGACCTGATAAGATGCATCCCGGAGTCCTGAAGGAACTGGCTGATGTAGTTTCCAAGCCACTCTCCAGAATATTTTAAAAGTCATGGCAGTCAGGTGAAGTCCCAGGTGATTGAAAAAAGGGAAACACTTTTTTTTACCCATCTTTAAAGAGGGTAGAAAGGAGGACCCTGGCAACCACTGACCTGTCAGCATTACCTGTGTTCCTGGGAAGATCATGGAACAGATCCTCTTAGAAGCTCTGCTAAGGCACATGGAGGACAGGGAGGTGATTTGGGAAAGCCAGCACAGCTTCACTGAGGTCAAGTCCTGTCTGACCAACCCAGTGGCCTTCTCTGATGGAGTGACTACATCAGGGGACAAGGGAAGGGCTACAGATGTGATTTATCTGGACTTCTGTAAAGCCTTGGACATGGTGCCCCACAAAATCCTTCTCCCTAAACTGGAAAGAGATGGATTTGATGAGTAGACTGTAAGATGCATAAATTGGTTGGGCAGTCACATCCAGAGGGTTGTGGTCAACAGCTCAGTGTCCCGATGGACATCAATGACAAATGGTTTCTCCTAGGAGTCCATATTGGAACTAGTGTTATTTAATATCTTCATCAATGACACAGATGAAGGGATCAAGTGCAGCCTCAGCAGATTTGCAGATGATGCCAAGCTTAGAGGTGCAATTGCCACACTCTCAAGGACAAGATGTCATCCAGAGGGACCTGGACAAGCTCAAGAAATGGGTCCATGGGAACATCATGAGGTTTAACAACACAAGTGCAAGGTGCTGTACCTGGGTTGGGGTAACCCCTGGTATCAACACAGGCTGGGGATGAACAGGTTGGGAGCAGCCCTGCCAAAAGGGACTTGGTGAGGCTGGTGGATGAGAGGCTGGACATGACCCAGCAATGGGCACTTGGAGCCTGGAGAGCCAAATGTGTCCTGGGCTGCATCCAAAGCAGCATGGGCAGCAGGGTGAGGGAGGGGATTCTGTCCCTCTCTCCCCTGTGGTGAGACCCCACCTGAAGCACTGCATCCAGCTCTGGGGTCCCAGCACAGGAAGGATGTGGACCTGTTGGAGCAAGTCCAGAGAAGGGTCACCAAGATGATCAGAGGGCTGGAGCATCTCTCCTATGAGGAAAGGCTCGGATTGGAGAGAGTTGGACGTGGTCAGCCTGGAAAAGAGAAGGCTTTGGAGTACTCTAATTGCAGCCTTCCAGTACCTGAACAGAGCCTAAAGATAGAGAATTTTTACAAGGACCTGTAGTGACAGAACAGGGGGGAATGGATTCAAACTAAAAACTAAAAGAGAGTTGGTTCAGATTAGGTATTTGGAAGAAATTCTTTTCTGTGAGGGTGGTGAGACACTGGAACAAGTTGTCCAGAGAAGTTGTGGATGCCCCATCCTTCGAGGTGTTCAAAGGCCAGGCTAGATGGAGCTCTAAGCAACCAGGTCTAGTGAAAGGTCTCCTTCCCCATGGTAGGGGATTTAGAACTAGATGATCTTTAAGGTCCCTTCCAACACAAATCACTCTATAATGCTATTATACCGTGATTTTTTGGGTTCAGGCATCTCCTGATGGTATTTACACTTGCATGCTTAAGATCTTGTCCAGAGCTAAATCCTTCCCAAGGCATTACCCTTCTGGTATTTAACCAGATTCTTATGCAAGCCGTTATTTCTAACAAAAGCTAGTTATGCTGCAGCAACTGTTGTCTAATAAGATAATATATATTCTACCAGACGGATTTTTGTTGATCTTGGGATAAGCACAAATATGCTGATAATTGCTCAAACTGAGACTGTTTTTTCTGTATATTTTGGCATATAGCAGGTTCATGGATCTTTTGCATTGTTGTAACTGTCTAGAGTAAACGGAACCTAATGCACTGTGGATAAATAGCACACAGCTACATGAGAAAAAACAAAAGGTTAATTTATACTGAACTCATGGACTATGCCATAAATAGGAATTTAGCATCCTGTCTCACACAGTCAGAGAGAATAGTTCTTTTTCCAAGATTAATAGGCAAAATCCAAGAAGGTGACCATTTCTGCACAGAAGCCAAATGAATTCTATATAAGTTGTAGATCCTTTCTCAAAATCATAAAACTTTTCAGTCATGGTAGAAACATTTCTTTGAATTAGAACTGCCATCACATCCCTTCTTTTCCTTGGTTTATGGTCAGCCTCTAGAATTCAGTGTCACGGGAATTCAGCAAATCATATATTGTGGAGGAAATTTTAAATGCTGCATTTTGTGGGCTGACAGAGGCAGTCATCTTCTTCAGCACCTTCTTACACCAGTAACATACTTCACTAAGACCAGTAACAGCATAATTTCAATTGCTCAATGTGTTCTAAAGAAGAAAAAAGTTGTCCTGGAAAGTAATTTTGAGAACAGGACCTAGTTTTGGCCATTCAAAAATAAAAATTAATGTATGATCAATTTTGAGTTAGTGTAGGTTGACATTTTTATTTTCTGGATAGCAGGAATCAGCTGTTAATAAATGCAGCAGATACCTAAGTTCCTTGCATAAGGACTAGGCTTCCCACTGTGTTTAAAGTTACGTTCTCAAAATTTTGATACCTCTCTACATGATTTTTTCTCAAGTTGGGAGCACCCAGATGATTTTTCCCCTGATCTTGCCCAGCACCTTTGGAAAGCAGCCTTAGGGGAAAATGTCTGCTCTATCACAGGGTGTATCACAGCTCTGTGGGCTGTTACCTCCTGTCAGGACTAGCTGCATGACAGAGGGCTCATCTCCTCTGCACCTTTTAGCTGTTCTTTGGATACTCATCCATAAGAAATTCTGGCTTATGTGATATATACATATACGCATACCTCACATAGTAGGTCATGCCTATGAGCAGGGATTTTAAGTACTGCATCAAATTTAGTAGTTATTAATAAGTTCACAATTCTATAAATTTTTAAGCAAGTGTTTTATCACAAAATCTTGTAAAATATATTTTTCCTCCCTCTGAAAGACTTGGATACTATTTCTCTTAGTTTGTATTGAAGAAGAGATTTTGACATAGTAAATCTCTGTCAAAGAAGAGGGAAGCCCTTAATACTGGAATCTAATTTTCTGCTCAAAACCCTCTCTCAGACTGGTTTGCATTAGTAGAGGTAAAGATTTTTCTCTGTTTTGACAGGGCACCCTCACTTAACCTGCAGCATGAGTGAAGTGGTAGTCAGATCACTCTTCAGTGTGAATATTAATGAGAACGTTCATAATAATCCTTCCCTTTGACAGTGGAACAGGAGCTAAAGTCCAACAGCAGGATCAAACAGGGTGGCATGGTACATGTACCAAACCATCTGGCTAATGCATAGCTCAAGGAAATGAGCCAAAACATTTCAGTCAAAACTCTTCACTGGAACAGTAATAGCCCATGAGTTCCTTTTCCCTAAAAACCCTGGAGGCAGAACAAAATATCCTGTCAAAATACATCAGTGCAGTGGAGCAAGAAAAACAAAAACTTCAGACAGTGCATTTGACCATGTGAAGGTGTTTGTTTATTTCACAAAGAATTTTTTTCTACTCTTCTTTTTGCTCCTTCTCCCTCACCTGCCTTCTGTGTCTTTCACCTTCACACACATACTGGATTTAACAGCCCATTAATTTATTAAATTAAAACTATGTTTCATTTAAAGATAGTATTTGTTGCAAAACTTTTCTTGTAGTTGTTCATTGTTGTGTGACTAACTCAGTTGCTGAACTGACTCCTATCATTTCTCTAATCTGCTGCAAAGAAAAAGGCAGGTTTCCAAAAATTAGTCTACTAAGGACATCTTTCTGGATCTTGAGGCTTAAATATAAATCTGAATACTATATTATTATATCTATGGTTCCTCAGCACTGATATTGGTGGTGATATTAGTACATCTTTGGTAGAGAAGCATGTTGTTCTTGGTATTAATAACTGAGTGTCCTTTTACTCAGTCAAATTGCCATGGTCCAAAAAGCCCTGATAATGAGCTTCCAGCCCATTCTAAGATGTAATACTAATGGACATAAGATGGTAAGAGGAGATAGACAGATACCAGCAGCCTCCAGAGCTCCCAGTGGCATTAAAGCCCCTAAAAATTATAAATGTACAGTTCTACCCACAGATCTCAATGTTCGTTAATGCTCAGGAGTGTTTCCAAATAGGACACATTTGATGGCTTTTTAACACATTAGGGGGCAGAGGCCAGATACTCTGGAATTTCACTGCTGAAAATCTAACCACAAAGGATGAACTTGCAAATACCATTCTTTCTCCATTAATCACCAACATGCACAGGCTGGCATATTGAAATGTTATAGCAGGTTAATACAGAAGTACTCTGAAGAAAGGTCATTTTTAGTGTTCAAGTTTGGGATGGCCAGTGCTGGTCAGTTTCAGGGAGTTAGTGCATAGAAAAAACATGCTGAGAGGAAAATCTGAATATCCAGATTGTACCTGAAATGGGAAAGAATAAGGCCAAGTTTCTAAGTGTCAAACCCAGAGTCTGTCCTGTTGCCAGGAGGAGTTTTGCAGTATTGTTGTCTCTTAAGTTTTAGGAGCAAACTGGAAAAGTTTCCAGGGCGGGCATATGTCTGCAGAACTAATTGCCATGTGCTGCTGTGTGATGGAAGTGAGATTTAGCTGAGACCTGCAATGACCCATCAAGCCATATTACAGTATGATGTAAAGGGGAACTGATCTGGGAGCCATGGAGCTCCTGCTTAGGTGAATTTTCAGGCAGGAATGGGTGATTTAATATTTTGCTGGAATTGGTCTCTGAGAATAGCTTTTTCCTCAAAATAGAAGTATCCATAAGATCTTCATAGCATTAAATAGAATTCTACTGGTGAAAAGCTCAGAATCAAGTCTGCATGCATTTTGAAGACTGTCCTTAAATTTTAGCATAAAAAACGCCACCCAAATAAGACTGTTTTGTGTAAAATTGAAGTGGTTTCAAAGTTCATTGAAGTATTTTTATTGTTAAAATATCTCAAGCAGCTTTTTTAAACAACTAAAGACCAGAGATATTTGTTTGGTGAAAATTTCTGTCTGCCAGACCTTTCTGAGCTGAAATTTAGCAGTGTTGAAAAGGTCAATGATGTTTGGGTTCTCAATGAAATCTATTTAATACCGCTGTCCTTCTGGCACTCACTGAAGTTTTCATGAGAACTGTTGTATTTCCAGGACAGTTCTTGTTGTTTGTAGAAGAAAACTGCAATTTCAGAAAAAAGTGGGAGGATTTGGGAGAGTTTTTTAAGATTTGCTGCAGTTTTTTCAAGTTTTTTTCATTTTAATTTTATTTCTTTTCAGTTTTTTAGCCCGAAAGTCTAAGTAACTTTTGATTCAAAGCATATGGCTTCTCTTTACATAGGGAAAGGTTGACTGCTGCACACTTTAAATATTCATAAGCTTATGTACTAGATAGGATAAGTTCACCAGTGTCTAGATTATAATGTCTAGAATCATAGACCTTGTTTTGCTTGATGTTGTTTAGTGAATATATTGCCTACTATGGCTTTGAATAGCCTTGTTTAATGTCCTGTTCTCCAATACTAGATCATCACTGATAATAATGCTACTGCAGATAATGCAACCATTACTACTACTACTACTATTTTGGAAGCACCAGTAATATGAAGCTGAAATCAGAGCATTTTTTTCTTGGAAGTTGAGCACAAAAAAACCAAATGTCCCCCAAAAGGTCACACAAATGAAATCTAATAGTAGACTCTATCATTAGCACAAAGTGCTGCAACTCCCCTTCTGCTTTTTGTGTAGTGAAGAACTTTCTCAAAAGGAATTAAAAAACCACACTTTACCTGAAGAATCAATAAGGAAAATCATTATCCCCAGCCTATCATGTGTCTTCTGTTATGTAACATCCTGTTAATTTCAAATGGACATTCACAATGAGTTGCAGTGAAATGTTTAAAAAGGTTCTTATTATCACTTTTATTCTATTTCACGACATCATTTTTTAACATGTTCACAAAACTCTTACATGTATACTCCTATTTAATCATAATTTCATGCCTAGTCTGAAGATGCTCAGTACTTAGCAGGGTTATTTTATCTGTGTCTGGATCAGTTTTTTGTAATTATGTCTGTTTCAGAAAATGTGTTGTGAGAGCAATATAGCTAGTATTCTGTCACTAAAAATGTCAGTCTATCCCTATCATTTTTGTACTCAAAAACTTTAAAAAATACTTTTAAAATAGTCTCTGTTAACTAGTGAACATATCAAGACAGTCTAAAAAGAAGATCACCATATAATTTTCTTTATATATCCCTATATATTTTTATATAGGGATATAACTTTTAAAAATGCATCAGAACTTTTATAAATTAAGGGCTGACATTATGAAATCCTTGTAATTCTGAAACTATTTTTGCAAATGAAGTGAAGTGCTGGAAAAGATTTCATTCACAGCCTTTAAAATCAAATGATGACCTTTCTATATAATATATTATATATTATGCCATACTTGAGTGAGGAAATTTACCTTTTTATTCTCATATTTTATTCATTTGTATATCAAAGAATGTATTCCAAAGTTAAATGAATAATATCTGCTGCAAATAATGGTGGGTTATCAAAATTCAGGGAGTTTGAGACTAATGTAATTTTTGCACTTCATTCCTATAAACTCACAGTAATTTTTTGAACATAATTAAGCTGAAATAAGCTCATTTCATTCAGGTAATGTTGATATTTGCATAGTTTTAAAGTGTTAGTTGCTGCAAAGAGCAAGTTGTTCCATGAACAATGAAATTAGGGAAAATGAAATTCAGAAGGATTTGTGTTCATCCCTACACGGCCGCTTACCACAACATTTTCAGTCTCTTCCTTGTCCCTTTCCCAGTGCTTTGAAAATCTCCTGAATATATTGTAAGGAACAGAGAGGAACAAGCATTAGAGAGAAAAAACCCTTGAGCTTTGATCTGCATTTATGCTGATGGACTGGTATATATCTCAATGCATATTCTTTATGAGAAAAAAAAAGAAAGAAAAGTAGTTTAACTTTATATAACAGCTTTAAAACAAAAAGCATCTGATCACTTTACAAGCTGCAGAAAACATGACTCAAAACAATAACAAAATGCAAAAATAATCTGTCTAGCCAGACAGGACATACAGCTGTAAAAGTCATGTAGCAGTTTTTTTGGGTTTTTTTTCAGCAGAAGCATTAACCTGTCTTTTATCATGGCACAAGTTGTGTTGAAATTGCTTGCAAAGGTTGTAGAAGACATTAGTCTATCCAACTCAGTCACAAAACTTCAAGGTTTTTCTTCTATCTGCTTAGAGCAGAATTATTTCATGTGTTTCTTATCCATGAGACCCCAATTTAGGAAAAAGATAAACTGCTTTTACATAGAGTAAAAGTTTTGTAAGTATTGCTGTCCTTAATAATTCAGTAACATTTTTAAGCTACTCATCTGAAAAGTTTCTTCCTCAATTTGGGGAGTGAGCCTTGACTTGATGGACTATTATAAAACCATTCATTATGTCTTGGATGTATCTAAACCAATTCAGAATTCATCACTCAAGAGTCAAGCTTAGATCAGGATGATCCTATTTTTGTTGAACTCACAGCAGACCAGTAGATAATAGTGTTATAGATAATATAGCTGTTTTTATTTCCTGATAAATACAAGAGATGAAATTGCCTTTAGACATTAAGAAAGTCATTGTATAGATAGTAACCACATATAGAGTAATCTTAGTTGCAGTTCCCTTGGGAGGGCTAGACAGATTATTTTTACATTTTGTTATTGTTTTGAGTCATGTTTTCTGCAGCTTGTAAAGTGATCAGATGCTTTTTGTTTTAAAGCTGTCATATAAAGTTAAATTACTTTTCTTTCATTCTATTTTTTTTTTAATAAAAAATGGGTTCTCTTGGCTGAAACCAGATTTAATCAATGGTTGCATTACTTGTTTGACTGATTGATTCAGCTTTCCTCTTACTCAAGCAGTGAATGAAATAATGGATGTCTCTAAAAATAGAGAACAAAAAGATAGCTACAGAATCAGTAAAATAAATAGCATACAACTTCATAAAGGAAGGACTGCCACTCTACCTGCTCATATTCCTGTCTATCCCACACTGCCTGAAGTTTGACTTTTCTCAGACAAAGCTGTCTTTTTTTTTTTAATTTCCCTTTGAAAATATTCCCTAAGAGAGGAATCCTTATTCTCTGGCAGTAGTCATATCCTCTAAAGTAGCTGAGGTTTGTCTCTTTTTTACCCATGCCTTTACAAATGTATACATACAATCAAAAATGTAGCTCTACTATGAAATGAGGAATTATCAAGATACCTCTGAAGAAATATCTGCACATCTTTCACAGACAAAAGCCTGTGCCAGTGGTCGGAGTCAGGTAGATATTTTTTGAGTGTCAGGGGCCAGCTGCTGATGCTGTCAGGCTTCATGGGCACAGTGATATTGGGATGCTCAGTGACCCATCTCAGATGTTCCCCTGCTAGACAAAGAAAGTGAGTATCTCCTGCCTGCAAGCAGGTCCGACTCATGCAGCATGCTCAGAACCACACCTTGGTTTAGTGTCTTTAAAACAATGGGAAATAAAGAAAGCTTGAATGGTCAGATCTTATTTGCATGTTATAACACTGTGAGAGGTTTTCTTGGTTTAAAAGTCTAAGACTTAAAACTGAGCAGAGGATCTGTTTTTTGTTCTGGTGAGAAAATTGTAGGACTTCATAGCGCATTCCTTCTTTCCTGTAGGTGCTGAAGGACATGGGTGCTCCACCAGATGACTTGACTGAGCCCTGGCGGGGAGCGTTGATCACTAGTGAACTGTAAATACAAAATAGCAGCAAAACGGTTACTGACGAGAGAGCACTAATAATGAAAACCAGCAACTAGTGGGTCTATGGGAACAGTAATTTTGAATGGAAATGGCAATGCATTTCCCCTATAAGTGATTTTTTAAAGAACTTCGTAATAGTGGTTTCAGAACTGCACATCAGTTCAGGACAAAAGACTGATGGATTGAACAGCTAGACTACTTTGACCCTAAGAATCCGGCTTTCACTGTTGCTTCTGTTTTAGAAAATAAAGAAGCTTGAGGAAAATAGCCTGATGGCTGTTATTAGGTACAACAAGTACCATAAATTTTTTGGTGGAGACATAACTCCTTTTCCAGTGAAAAACTTGATGTATATCCTTTTGGGATATGGTTTTGCCCAAAACTATTTAAAATATTTTATAAAATAATCAGAATCTTCTTCACAAAAAAAAAAAAATTCCATCTTGTCTCTCTCCAGTGCAGTTATTTACAGTTGCCTTTCTATGTCTATAACCTAGGGCAATGGTTTCCTGTAACTTCAACCTTGAGACAAAATATTTTAATCTAATGTTTCTATACTGGTATTATACATTGGTAATACACAAAACAACTGTATCTCTATGTCACTTATTTGAACTAAATCACTATTATAGTTCATAATTGACTGGCCTTATTGTTGTCATTGGCCTGGAAATGTAAGTGAATTTTTTTGAATCAGAATCAAACAGAATCAGTGTAAGCTATTTGGTTCTATGGAGGTTGAGGAAGAGGTGGAAAAAGAAAAGGAAATCTAAGTAAAAAGTTAAAGTTGGTCTAATAGGGGTTTTTCTGGATTTTGTTGTTTGTTTGTTTTCTAAATTCTTTCTGCATTTTTTCCTAAGCTCCTTAATGCCACATAGATTAAGAAAGAAGATTTTTGTTAATTTTTCCGCTAAAAGAATAGGTTCCAGACTATATAAAGTTTTGTGATTTTTAAAATCAGTTTTATTTGGTTTATCATAACAGAAATAAAAAAAATTGACAGTTTCAGTATGTTTAAATGCTTTGAACAAAGACTATTTCAAATTCCCTTATGATGATTTTTAATCCTTTAACCTGGAATCCAAGTATAATTTTTGGAGGTTTTTTTAAGAGAAACAGAATTTTTGACTGGATATATAATGAAAATCTTTTGACTGTTTTGTTCACCAATCTTTTTCCATAACCTTAGCATTATTTCTGTTTAGCTATTTTTTTTGTTTCCTTTTTTTTTCCCTAAACACACAGCTCTTGTGAAAAGGGGGCAGATGGCTTGACTGAAACTCAGTTCTCTGTTATTTTAGTATCTTGCACAGTGTACTGGCTTTATCATCCTTTCATGCAGTGTACACATTCACAGCTCAAATCAAAACAAAGTATGAAATAAGGGCAGGAAAGCCATGAAGAACTTGGGTGCTTCATGCATGATGTCTGGCTAGAACATAACAGCCTTCCTGCTGTGTGAATGGTATATATTTTAGATAAAATCTGTATTGTTTATTTTTCCTGTGGTATATGGCTTTGGTACCACCACTTCATCAATAGTCTTACAAGATACCTAAAGCCAGCCAGTTACTCAGTCATTTTGGCTGGCCAGGTACTAGATAACACAAACAAATCTCCTTTCTATTCTTCATAAGAGCTTCATTCCCTACCAGAAGAGTCACCTACTCTAAACTTCATCAGAGGACACATCCATGGCTGTCAGCCTACCCTTGGCTGTAAGCTTCTTCCCAGGTTGCTCTCATTGTGTTGACATTCTCCTTGAGTTCTAGGACATCAGAAAATTGCTGAGAGTTTGAAATATGGATAACAACATAGTATGAGAAAGGTGATTTTTTAGAATTCTACCTATACTTGGTTAAAAACCCATTTCCTGATGTGCAAATTGTTCAACAAACTGATTTTCTGTAGCTAACTATTACCCTATCTGCTTGCTCATCTCAGGCTTTCAGGTTCCAAACACGTGTAGTCAAAAAAACACACAACATGCTGCTAGGCACTTTGCAGCAATCAAAGCAGACCTGGTAACTCCTCCAAAGAGCCTTGCTCCAATTCCAGCCTGCCTGCTGTACCATGGATAGTAAATGCTTCTTACAGAATCCCTGAGGAATCTCATTGCTTGAGCTGAGCTAAAATGTTTTACTCTAAAAAAACACAGCAAACTGCACTGAGTTTATAAATAAAATTATCCTACTCAGAAAGCTGTCCTATTACTTCAGAAGTATATATCGAAAAGCTGATTAAATTCCTTCTGTCTTTTCCATTGAAGCTCTCAAAGGAAGAGTGTCTTCACTCCCATAGGGCCTAGCCAGTTCAGCAGCCACATTTAATTCCACATTGCTTTTCCTTTCATGTGGAGTAACAAGCAATGGGTTTTGGCTGCCGTACCAGCTGAGGAGGATTGTGTTGCTCTTGTCCGTAAGGTGGGGAAGTTCACATGTAAGGGTTATCTGGACATTCCTGTAGCCTGAAAAGGACTGAGGGGACAGGTGCTTCTCAGTGCTTTTGGGTAAGCCCCTATCAGAAGCCTAGTTAGAACCATGAATTACAAACACATTAAAATTAGGAATGATAAAATGGAGTTGTCCCTCTCTTTCTTGTGGTGTAAAAGCAGACCAGGAATTTTCTGATCAGTGAATATGACTTCTGGCCGGAAAAAAAAGAAGTTGCACAAATATAAAATATCGTATCATTTGCCCACAAACTTAAGGGTTTGTTGTTGTTGTTGTTGTTGTTTGCTGTTCTTTCGAGAAATTCTGTAATAGGATGATAGTGTAGTACTCAAAGGTGTAAAGGTAAGATGCTTCCCAGACACCTATAGCATTTCCTTTGGTGGTTCTAACTGGGAAAAAACCCAAATGGAATGGCTATAGCATTCTTACCTCTGGTGGGGGGATGAATGAACCTTACAAAAAACTGGGAGATGCTTGCTGCTTTGAAAATAGAAAAGAAAAATTCTCAGTGGATGAATCAAAAGAAGTTTTCAGTCATAGGCAGCTGTCACAATTTTAAATTGAAATTTTAGATCAAATGAGTATTCCTTTAAAGCTATGAATCTACAGTCACAAATCTCCACTCTCCTCAGAGGGGACAAATCACGTTACACTCTACCTCACAGGCAAGCAGGAGATGGATTTAAAGTTATGCCTAGCCAATTCTTGTTCATTGTAAGCCTTGCAACACTTAGCAAACATTCCAAGTAAAGAACTATACAAGTGTAATTGTATTAACTGGTTCCAGGCTGATCTAAACTTATTCCCTTTGAGATAGAGCACTGGATTCTCTGAACAGGCTTTTCTTCTCTGGATGAGTTTCAAAGCAGATTCATTATCAAACATCTGACAGGATCACTTTGAGTGTTATGTTATGTGAGTATTAGAATTAAATAAACACTGGAAAATCAGAGACAGATGTGCAAACAGGTCCTTTCTCTGTTTGCTTTTTTTAAATGGAAAACAAATTTTTCTGTTTTTCTTAAATGGCAAGGTCTTATAACTTTGGTATATTTATTTTAGTCCTGTCAGCGTTATAATTTTTATAGATTTTTAATTTGTTTTTCTGTTGTTTCTTATTATTTTCAGTACTGATTTTGTTACGCCTTGACAGGCAGATGGAATAAGACACTGCCTTCCAGATGTTTATGGAATAACTTGGATCAATAGAAGACACTGCAGATGCTTTTCCACAAGTCCAGCTATGATGTATCTGTGTAGTATAATTTTCCTTTACCTTATCTCCTAAGAGAGTTTTGTAAGTCCCTTAGACCTGAGTAGAAGATTTTGTTGAGTTATCACCTGAATAAAGGAAAGTTGGAGTGACCTGACACATACAGGGTCACTTATCTCCCACACTGCTGAATGCAAGAGCAGGAAGGAGGTGGTGGTCTTTTGTGTCATGTTAGACATTACCTGCTCTCCCTTGACCTTGGAATGAGGCTTTCACTCAGTACCAGAAGGGGCTTTGATATCCACTAAGTACTGAGGACTCTTTTAAGACCCATGAAGAGTTTGTCTGAGTTGGTATCTCCAGGCACGACACAGATGTCTAATAAAAGTCAGAAGTCCAGTCTCCTCCTGAGAGAGTGCCAACACACAAGCACTGCAGAGATGGTAGAACACAGTTTTAAGTTTATTCAAACTGCCGCACCACAGACAGATATTCCCCATGAGTACAATTTGATGGAATTTTATTTTGCTTTAATTTGCCTTTTTCTATCATATTATTCTAAGTATTTTTCCTACATTTATTCCCAACATTATATAGTATAAACAGTGACATGCAGTCATCATTTTAAAGTGAATATGGTTCGGGTTCAGACATGTTGGCAAACTCTTAAGATCTGAAATAAGACCTGTGTCTTTACTTGTATCCTAAACTGAACAAAAGATATAACTTTAGTGTCTCAAATAGATGTTTGGTTTCCAATGGAAGGAGAAATATACCCTTGGTGTTTTCATCTACACTGCTTTCTCAGAAATAAAAAGAAACTTGGATTTTTTTTGTATGCCTTTGGAAATGCAAAACAACTTTAGCTAGCTGTCTATATTTACTTTGCTTATCTCTACCTCCTTCAAGATGCAATACATCAGGGAAGCAGTTGCAATGGAGAAAGGTCCTGAAGGCACAGTATAGAATGTGCTATTCGTGATACTGGTTCTTTGCAAAGGAAGATAACATTAAGATGACTTTTCCATTGCTGTGTCTGTCTCTAGACATCAGCTAATCACGTTGATGTGATAAGCTATGTCCAGAGAAATGATGGCTATGGCTGGGGAAGGGTTTGTTTAGACCGGGTGGCATGCAGTTATTCTCAGCAACACCAGACAAAGACATGAACAGAAAACCAGCTATAACTCAAAATCTGACTGCACTGTCAATGACAATGTTATAGAAAAATACGGAAGCAGACTTTAGTCAGCTGCTCTATCTTTTAGTGAATGTAGGGTTTAGCAAATCTCATGCTGAATTTCATTTTTCTGTGGCTGCATGGTAACAGATAACGCTTAGCAGTGGAAGTCTATAACATGCTTCAGTCTGAGGTGTAGAGGCATACTGGACATGCTGTCTCAGGTATGCCAGGACCACAGCAAGCCAAAGATACGTAAAAAGTACATACTGTATTCTCCCTGGCTGTAATTCTGGAAAGTACCCTGGGTAAGTTACATTATTTCATTCTTGATTAGATTGCATTTTTCTTGTGATAACTGTAGATGGTTTTGCTGTTTTAAACTTTTATCACATGCCAAATCTTCCATGCAACTCTGAATTTGAGCACAATTAACTATTAGCATATATGCAAATTTCATTGGCTGTTAGAGGGTGTCTCTATTCAAAATTAACTATATTCTAGTATAGTTTGCCCTTTTTGTATCTTTCCCTCTTTCTTTCTAATTCTGACAGCGTTTTCCAGAAATTCCATTAATGAAAGCCTATGAGTCACTAATTACAAAATTATGTCATTGAAACTGTAGTTCAAAATCTATAAAAGTTAATAAAGCCTCTCTAATGGTATAAGTTATATCAATTTATAAGCATAATTAAAAGTACAACTGAAACTAACCAATTTTTCACCTTTTGAAGAACTTCCAAGTCACTTCTGATTTCTTTTAATGTGGTAAATAATGTACCAAATAAAATGATAGACACTGAGTAAGACAAAGAGAGAAAATCCTAAGGATGAGATCCTCAGCCAGTGATGTCAGTACTATAGGATTCAGATAGTTTTATGCCCATGGGTGTTTAAAGCTTATAAGATTTACCATTGTATCACCATTTCTTTCCTGTTTGTTAATATCTGTGGGCACCACTGGAAAAAAATAATGAAAACAAAAAAGAGAACAGGGTCTTGAATGGGATTAGATGATGCAGACAACCCTAATTGGCACCGACTTCCCTCAGGGCAGTGATGAGTAAAACTTAAGCCCACTGCTTACTCTGAAATGTCATAAAAGAGAGAGCTATTTTCCTGTACTTGTGGTTGAACACTGTTGATTTAATTACAGCAAAAAGTGATTGGGAAATATTTTTAAGAGAGATTAGTCTCCCGTTGTCAGCTGTCACTGAGATGGATAGAACTCAGGCTTATTCTTGAGGCAGCAGTTATGAGCTGGTTTGCTGGTGGCTGAGACAATAGGCTGCATATTTTTAAATTGTATCAAGAAGGACCTATTATTTAGGACTCCTTATTACTGTCAGTGTCACAACATCTTGCATTATTCAAAGAGAGCATTGCCTCCATCCGTCAGTCTCCCCTTTGCTGTCAAAGATGCAAATACAAGTTCTCATTGCTTAGGGGAAATTTGTAGTATAAAAGGGAAGGAAGAAAGATGCCAGGAAAAGTTAAATGATATAGGAAGAAAATCCTCAGGGGAAAAAGCAACTGGAGCTTTGAATTTTTATGCTTGCGACATCATGAGAAAGAAAGAAAGAAGGAAAGAAGGAAAAGAAAGAAAGAAAAAGAAAGAAAGAAAGAAAGAAAGAAAGAAAGAAAGAAAGAGAAAAAGAAAGAAAGAAAGAAAAAGAAAGAAAAAGAAAGAAAGAAAGAAAGAAAGAAAGAAAGAAAGAAAGAAAAGAAGGAAAGAAAGAAAGAAAGAAAGACGAAGAGAAAATTTCCTTTTAGAAAGTGCTAGAGAATTTACATCTATGTAAATGGATGACATTTATGGATGTCTGTTTCAATCTAAAGATGGGATGCTAGAAACTGTGCTGGATGTGCCTCAGAGAAAAAAAAGGGAAACTATTCCTATAAAGACCAATGTGAAAACAAAGGCAAGTTCAAATAGGTTAAGAGGGGGGATGGAAAAATAAATTATATGGCAGTTCAGCACATTTTAGAATACAGTAATAGAGAATATAACTGGTCAGACTTTTGTAATACCTTTTTTCACTAAAACTGTTGGTTTATTGAGGCAAGATTTTATGGGGCCAAAGACTGGTATCAGAGACACTTTAACTAATCAATTGTTTTAGAAAGGGTTTCAGAATTAGTTTCAGTATTGCTTCAATTCTTTTTCAACAAAGTTTTCCAGTTTAAAATTAGTTTTATTAAGAAAATGAAGAAAACTTAGTGTCTTTTAAAATTCTTGTGATTAAAATTATCAATTTCAAGATAGTGTTGGAGTTAGTTTTCTTCTATGCCCCAAGGCATTTGAAAATACATCCTTTCAGTCTTGAACATTTTTGAAATTGCTAATGTTCATCCTACTTAGAGATGAAAATATTTTGAAATATTTGTATGTCACTGAAACACATTTCCTGTGAAACTAGAGCACAAGAATTCTCTCTCTGCTACACATGCCCCTGCCTTTCTCATTGAAGAAGCTTCATTTAGAGGAATCCAGTGGCCTATCCAAACAAGCCCTCTGTGACTTGAAAGTGACAACAAGGGATTTAAATCACAAAGATCATACTGGGTCTACAGATTCTGTGCAATGTTCCCTGGGCTCAGACCACAGAAATGCTGTCATTGTAAGGCAGGCCAGTCACAGGATATAAGGAATCCGGGGCACTTCCTCATCTACTTCATGCTACATCTTCAGAGTCTGCATATGGAATGCTTATTTCTGTTGTTTTTTACCACCGCAGTTATGGAGAGGAGTCCAAGTTCTACATTTGACTTGGGACTTGGGCAAGTGCTGCCCTTAGGGAAGGGCTGAAAATGCAGTGTGACTGTTGACTGATCTGTTTTCTGTGATGCTGCTCACAGCACTATTTGAAAAATATTTTAATTATGAAAAGTAATCATAAAATGTTATTCCAGTATTTTTAATTCGTGAAATCTTAGTGAAAAATCAATTCCTGGGTGATTTTCAAGGAAACAATGCAGCCTGAACAAATTAAAATAAAACAAAGTGTGGTCTGTGTAGGGTGCCTTTAAGCGAATTCTGTATCACTGCACCTGACTGTTGCTATCATGTTAGCTTGAGAAATGCATTTTCCATCTATTAGCCTGAAAACGCTTTCAGCCAGGGAAGGGACAGAATTCCATAAAAGAAATTTATTATATTTCAGGGTTTGCTGCTGAATTTTAGCTTATTTTGCAGGGAGAAAATGGGAATAGATTCAACAGGAATAGAAAAGCTATTAGAGAAGAGACCAGGCTGAAGTGTATTTCATTTTCATTAGTGCAAAGACTTTCCATCTCCTTTAACCTGCTCTCTCACCATATGCACAATGAAAAACAAAGGGTTCAATTTGCTCTACAGCACTGGTAGAATTGAACTAATTGATTAACAGCAATTTCCACCATCAAATAAATGGAGCCATGTGATTTCTGACATGGACAGAAACAAAGCTCAGAAGCTGGTAAGGATACTGGTTTTGAATACAAACAGGCAGGAACCAAGGACAGGAGTCTCAACACAAATGAAGCTCCTGGGCAAACCATGACTTTGAGCCTGCAGAGGCTTCTTTTAGCTCTTAAACAGCTCCTTCTTCATGACAGTCTGAACTGAGTTTAAGCAGCTGTCCCAGGTAACAGAGCAAGCCTTGAGCACAGGCAGCAGGGCACCTAGGAGAGGAAAATGATCTCCTGGCCCTGAAACTCCCTTGGCACAAAGCAAGCTACTTCTGCACTTTCATTTGCAGCACAGACTGGGTCCTGGCTCCCAGTTCACGACATTTTGTTCTTTTGTTGAAATTCTATCCCTTCAGTAATGCAGAGCCCATGGGCCTTCAGCTCTTTCCCTCCTTACCCATGCTCCTTTTAGTGACCATTAGTAAAAACACAATTCTGAAGAGTGCTTTAAATTTTTCAGGGTTTTTTTGTCTTTCATTTTGCAGCAAGATCTTGCTTTCTTCCTTGGATTCTCCTTTGCCTCTTGCAGTAATGTATTTGTATCTCACAGTAAATATGACTATGGAAGAACTAGATCAGCTATGCAACTTATCTTGGAAGAAGCACAGTGTTGGGTATCTATATGTTAGAAAACAAGTCAGTAATGTCCCTTAAGATAAAACAAATACACTTCAGCCATATTTTTAGGCCAAAGGAGAGAGAAGAAAGAATTTAAAAATGAGGAGTGTCTGGTCCAGTTTTTAGACATTGCTAAGTTGATTGTTTGCACAGTTGAGTCAGCTAATAGCGCTCTTGGGCATTTCCTTTGACTTATTATGTGTAAAGTCAGATCTTTGGCAGTGCTATCTGGAGATCTCTCTCTCCTCTGACTACAGAACCAACCTAAGATGACTTCTCTGCTCTTTTAGAGGCCTTGTATTTGCCAGTAGTATTCCTCTGGAGATCTTTTTTTTTCCACACAGATGTGCAAATAAGGTTACAAGTAGATTGCTTAGTGATGGGATAGCACATGAAAGCTCCACCAGAGGAGGGTAGACCTGATTACCTGCAAGAACATTTAGAATAGTTGCCATAACCCTATGGAATAATCTTCCCATAGATAAAAACTTGATAAATTAAAGAAATCTGTAGTAAAGAAATTGCAGGCCAAAGATGCAAGCCTTCTGTTACTTTGGTATAGAATCATCACCTACATTTAAAAGATTAGGAAATGAGTAAAAACATTACACAAAAAGAAGGAGAACAAAAATCTATGGTTTGTGCAAAATGTTAAAAATTGTGGCAAGGAATGGAAGCTGTCAGAAAACAGAGGGATAAAAGTGCAAAGAAAGCTAGGAAAGGGAACCCATAAGTTAAGATAGATATTAAGGAGCAAGACACAGGAGGCTTAATTAATGGTAGTTGAACAAAAATGTTTAAATACTTTCTCACAAGAATACTACTAGATGAATAGAGGTATGTATGAGTAAGTTATTGAAAGTAGTCCTTCAGGTAAAATCCAAACCTTTGAAAGCTATTTTGTTGGTATTGCTTGTAAATGGTCTTTTAGGAGAAGGAAGAGAATCTCTCAAGACCCAGCGTTAGCAGAAATATCAAAACATTGGTCCTTTGCTTCTGACTCTTGAATAAGCAGAATTTCAGTATTGCTGTATTTGTGTGGAACGATTTCCAAAATATTTCCCTGAGGCTAGTGTAGTCAAGATGGTTTACCCATGCAGGAGGAGATTTTGCACCTGTATGTTCTCTCCCATGCTCCATTTCTTTTATGCTCTCAAAGCTTCCTGGTGTTTGCCTAAAGTTAATTCATTCCTTCCCACCTCATAGGCAAGAGCTTTTCCAATTGCACTTTAATTGCCTCAGTGTTAATCCCTGTTTAATAGTGTTAAATTTTGCAGCAAATTAAAACCTAATTCTTGAGTTTGAACTGTATCATGTTGTGTGAGTTACATCTTGACATTACGACGTGCCCAGCTGCCCGCACAATACTTCATATCCTGAGGAGCTTTTCATGGCTGTTTTAACACGACAAAGCACTGATATTAATCCTCTGCAATTTCCAAACCAGAAACTGTGAAGAGCAAAAGTGGAATAGTTTCCACAAAAGTTTTTGTGAAAATAATTTGAATGAAAATTATTGCATGGTGGTAGAAACTTAAATCCTCATAGAGGCTGGCAGAGATGCTCTTGGAGAATAAATTTTCCTCAGAGTTCCCACTTGTTATTGGGTAAACCTACCAGTTGCTGGCCTCCCTGCTGAACCCAAAAAGACTGGAGGTAGGAAGGGAAAGGTTGAAGAAAGGAACTTGTGCTCACACTAAGCCAGAGGGCTGAAAGCCGTTATTGTTTCCAAGTATTTGCTAAAAAATTCCGGGAACAAAACCAGAAAAATGTTCACATTTCAGGCATATATTGGACAATGAAATGTGTAGGCTCTCCTCTTGCTGCTTTTGTTTTTGGCTACAAAGCCAGCCCAAAGGATATGCAAAATGAGCAAAAACCCAGTAATTACCTTTAATGAAAGGTCTCTACCTAGGGCAGACAGCAATGGAGCAGACAAAGAGATCTTCATGCTGTCTTTTGATTCGTATGTGTACTTAATTGAGTGCCACATCATGTACACGTTGTGTGTGTTCTGAGGCACACAATAAGAATTTACCACTACCAAGTGACAGCTCTGAGCATAAATAAAGCATTTCATTGATCGTGGAATGACTGTGGGTGGACTTGTGGTAGATCATGTACAAGGCACTGCAAACGCAACAGTAGTGGCAAACCATTTCTCTGCCATCCACAGCTCCTTTCACAACTATTTTACCACTCATGCACTTTACAAGATGGAATGGAGAAGCTGTGGGCTCTTACTGCAGGCTAAAGATAGGCCTCCTTACCTCTTCACTCAGTTTATGTGCTGACAGTGAACTCTTTCTCTCTTTTTTTTTTCCTATTGGGACAGCAAAAGGATGCAATTGAAACTGCTACACTGACTATTCTGCTTGGAGGGCTGTGTCCTGAGAGAGCTTTTTTTTCTGAATGCTGCTGTATCTTAAAGTGATTTCACAAGTGCTTGGGTGACTGTAGAACTGCATCTACTCTGGCAGCTGCCTGTAGAGGAACCTGGATACAGTCACACTGAACATGGCTTGTGCTGTCATTTCTGTGGTCCACAGTCTACTGATATATGATTATTGAAAACAAAAAAGCCTTTTTTCTTTTTTTTTTGAGTAGGATAACACTACCATGAGACAGGCCAAGTCTCACTAGGAAAAAGGGTGCTGCTTCACTTGGGACCCCCTCCCCAAAAAAACTCCTCTCTCTTCCACAGCTGGACTAGTGAAGGAGACCATTATGTCATGTCTTCCACTGTAAACCATTCCTTAGTTCCCTGGAAGCAAACTAAGTACAGAATGTTTTTTGCCCTGCACCCTGAATTAATGCAAGGTATCTGGGTGCCAGTCTGCTAGTTCGCATTTTCATAAACAATCCATGTCTCTCTTCAGAGAGGTATGGTAGGGTGGATTTGGATCATGCTGATCAGAGTGGAAGGTCATGGATGATATAATGAAGGTTCAGTAGAAGCAAGTAGAGTCAATTTCATGGTAAATTTTGTGACAGAGGAAAGGTGGTGTAGTAGAGTTTGTATTCATGTAGTACAATTCCTCTTGGCCATGCTGACCACTACCATAACTGAAAGCCCTCTAAGTAATGTTGGCAATGTATAAAGACTTAAAACTAGCAAGTCACGAGGTGAAATAATACTAATAATTTAAAAAGTCAAGTAGCAAAGACTGTAAAGGTCAATTAAGGAAACTACTTTCATACTGGATGTAAATCTTGACCACCGGCCATCCAGTGGTCCATCTCTTGCTTGCACGGATAAGTAGTAAAGTAGTAAAGGTAGTAGTAGTAAGTAGTAAAGGTAGAGATTTTAAGCAGCTTGTTTCAGGTTTGATTCAAGTGTCACTAAAGTTAGCAGGTACCTTTACACTGATTTCAGGGAGCTTTGCATCAGATATTTAATTTCAGTCAAATCAGTACCTGTGCAGTATTTGAAAAGCCAAAGATGGTAAAATGAGAAAAAGAAAGAGAGACTGGAACTATTGTTTTACCAATTACCTAGAAAACCCAATTAAATAGTGATTTGAAGACGTGGAAAGCAGTGGAGTTAAATAATTTTATTTCCCTCAGTTAACAGTAACACATTAGGCTGTTAGGATGAAAATCATTTAAGAATCTAATACACTTTTCGTTATGCGTGCTGTTTGCTTGTGCATGTTAACTTCAGCAGGGAAACTCGAGTAGTCAATTTTCTTTCCCTCAGCTCAAACTTTCAGGTTTGTGTATTTCAGTATGTTGGAGAGATTATTTCTGAAAAGGTAAATTATATCTATATCTATATATACACCTGCACACACACATATACATATATATTTATATACTCTTGAAGAACTCTTTTTTATATATAATAGAATTGAAAAATCATGTTTTGTTGTCTGAACAAAAATTTTAATTTAGAATCTTACAGTAATATGTTAATTATCCTGGCTCTTAGATGCCTCTATTCAGTCTTAATTTAGCTTGAAGATTCAAGTATTCTCTCTTGTATTTTATGTATTGCTTCTGATTAAGCCCTAACAATAGCAGGCACAACTTCGTTACACAATTTGAACCTTGACTTCACAATTTGTGTGCTGCTATGTTTCATTATTTATGAGGTATTCAAACTTTAAAAACTGTGATTTAATAAAAGGATCTAGATCTTCCTGTGGGATTACCACATAATTATGGTTGCCATATTCTCTTTACCATTGTAGAACATATCAAATGTAACCATCCTGAGATGGTGCTGCCTAGAAGGTCAAGAGTTAGTACAACAATTAGGTGCATTACAGTTTCTGACTCATTTTTAGTCTCTTCCTATTAATGCGGAGAGCATGCACAGATTATGTACTTAAAATCTTTTTGCATTTCCACGAAGATTATTGTTTAATATCTTCACAGATGTGGAAAATGTTAGTATGTAAGTCTTACTACTGGCTTTATAATATCAAATGCGTTGGTTTTGGTTTTGATTTTCTAAAAAATAAAACCAAAACATACTAATTGAAAATATGCAAACAGTATTAAGATATTGCATATTATTTACTGCAATGGAATTCCTGAAACTTTTCTTGAATTTGCCAAGAGCAGAACAGATGATTTGGTAGTTCTTTTGTAGAAGATAATGATATCATGACTAAAAAGAAAGGAAGGTGAATCTTGAATTCAGGGCTTAACAAGTCGTTTGAGGAATATGTAAACAGTTTATTAAAACATCAGCATTGCACTTACAGGACACCAGATTCTGAAGATGTACCACAGTTTGGCTGGGACACACATAATCCATTCACAAACTTGCCTCACTCCTCAGCCAGTGGAACTGATATGGTTTATGTAGCCAAGGGTCTAACCTACATCATGGGTTCATATACTGCACATGTGTATGTCCGTATGGACAATATACATTTAGTGTTAAAGGTAGAGGCTAATGGAGAATGGTGTGATTAAAAATTATCTGAATGAAGCCCTGAGTACTCTCAGCTCCTAGAAATTGGTCTAATATACCACACCTTCAAGGCATTATGAGAGTATAGTAGCCATGATGGTCCAAGACTCTGGAAAATACATGGTTTGCAGACAGAGGCAACAGGGAATCTGTGTCTCAAAGTCTGCATGGTGATACCCATGCATGTGCATGCACTAGGAATATGCACCCTAAAACATGCATATTAGCCAAGTGTCTTGTTTGTATTGAGGACCTTTTTCATCCTGTCACTTCTGGCTTGTATAAGAGTTTTTAAACCCACTTAAGTGTTCTAATTAAATTGTAAGAAAGTATAAAAAATTCGTCATGACAGGACACACCACGTGCACATTTATTGCAATAGTGTATATTTTGTGTATTTCTGTCTGGAATAAATGAAAGGTATTCACAAAACATTCGTGTTGTGGAGACTAGGATCAAACTTGCAGAATACATGTGATATGCATGCAACTTTTTTTCAAAGTATAAAGGAGACTAATTATTTTTTTTTGGTTCCATTAGTAGACTCCAGATTGTAGTTGTTAGTCTTCGCTCTTTGATACTGTCTAAATCTAGCTGCAATTAAGTAAGAATGTGATTTCCAAAACACTTAGTAGCAGAATCATATGTCCTTTTGCTCAGCCAAGTGTGTACTTGAGGAGAAGAAAACAGAGAAGTGCCTTCAGCCCAAGGACATGCAAAGTGTAACCCTTCAAACTGACTATCAATAATAAAGGTCTTTGATGCTTTGAATCATTTAGATAATAAGATTGCTTTGAAGTAAATAAATAACAAATTAGAATTTGTGGTAGTCACAGGTGTTTGGCACGACTGCTTGTAATCAAAAGCAAAATGAATGCATTTTACTCTGTGTAATTAGAAAAAGAAATGAAGTTTATATGCAAATTGTAAAGCACTTTACTAAGAGATAACCGGTCAGACGGCTTTTTGTAATTTAAACTTTCATTTATGAGGAGAATTTGCAAAGTATCCATTTTCAATGCAATTTCAGTGCAGCTGCTTGAGCTATCTTAGTCTTCCTAAGAGAGAAATTCAAACATCACTGCTACCATGCCAATCTTGTTACAGCACAATAAGGACAACATATGCATTTTTAAACTTGTCTTTCTTTCCCCACCTCTGAAATGATAGCAAACAAAAATCCCTGAGTGTTAGGTGAAATTACTTGATGCCAGTAAATAAGTAAATAAATAAACACTGGGAGATAAATAAGAAAGAAAAAATCTGGTAATATGTTTCAAGCATTTTTTGATATTGAAAGTTGATATTGAAGAACAATGAGGGCTTTTCACCAGTCTTCCATGGTCAAGGGAATATTTCCTCACTGGCTGGCATTGCCAAAGCATCTCAAACATTTCCATTTGGAGTACTGATGTCACCTTCAAAGGTCATGGTTGACAGAGAATGCATGAGGAAGAAACTGCTTGGAGTAGGCATGCCAAGAAAAAATTGAGGCAAGCGTCTTAACAGTGAAATGGGATTTGTTGTGAAGGGACATGAGATAACAGATAGATTAGTCCAAGGAAATATGAGACAATGGGATAAACAGGAAGAGTGTAGAAGCACCAAGCAAAATGCAGATTCAGACACAGAAACTGAGGAGGATTCAGAACAGGCATGTGGAGAATGGAAAGTCTAAGGCAGAGGAGAACAGAGGAGGCGATGCATGAAGCCATGATGAAATTGGTTTTTTCAAGGTTTACTCTTCAAAATGAGGTCTGTGAACTTCAAGATATTGTGACTGAGAAACACACCTGACATAGCTGACAGAATTAGCTGACAAAACTAAGATTTGCTTTTTTTAATGTTGAACCATTGCCTAACCAGTATTGAAGATATCTTGTCTTCCCAGTGTCCAGATATAGTAAGTTACCTTTGTAACCTATCTGAAAGAGAAAGATGGAAGGAATGGGTTTTCCTATGGCATTTCTCCTATCCTCTGAATAGTTAGACAGCAGTGGCTGCAAATCTGTGATTGTGAGTGTTAAATCATATTCAAAATTCTCTTTGAGTCTCACTTCTTGTCCTATACTGTTCATGTTGCCTTAGCTACTGGCAGAATTTCTTGTCTTTTGGAGGAAAAAAAAGACCCAAATTCTGACTAATTTTAGTGATACCAATCATGCTTTTTGTAAATACTTTCAGGAACCTCTTTCTTGAAAGGTAATGTACTATTAAAGTGTCTTAAATGCTCACCTCCTCTATCCTTGTTATGTTTTAACCCCAGCCAGCAGCCAAGCCCCACTTAGCCACTCACTCACTCCCCCAGCAGAGAAAATGGGGAGAGAACTGGAAGAGTAGAAGTTAGAAAATCCATGGGCTGAGATAAAAAGAGTTTAATAGGGAAAGCAAAAGACACACACACACAAGCAGAGCAAAACAAGGAATTCACTGCTTCCTATACCTGGCAGGTGTTGAACCATCTCCCCATCACAGGTAACAGTGACTTGGGAAAACAAACATCATCACTTCAAATACTCCACCCTTCCTTCTTCTTCCCCCCACTTTCTATACTGAGAATTACATCATGCAGTCTGGAATATCCCTTTGGTCAGTTGGGGTCACCTGTCCTGGCTCTGTCTACTCCCAACCTCCCAGGCACCCCTGACTTCCTCACCAGCATGGCAGTATGGAAAGCAGAAAAGGCCTTGGCTCTGTGTAAGCCCTGCTCAGCAGTAACAAAAACATCTCTCTGTTATCAACCCTGTGCTCAGCACAAATCCAAAACACAGCCCCATACCAGCCACTGGGAAGAAAATTAACTCTACCCCAGCTGAAAGCAACATGCCTATAGTCTGGGCAATGGGAAGTTGAATATGAGTCAGCACTGTGCTGTGACAGCCAAAAGGGACAATTACATCCTGGGGAGTGTCAGGCACAGCCTCATGAGCCAGCTGAAGGATGGGATTGTCCCACTTTACTATGTGCTGATGCGGCTTCATCTCAAGTTCTATGTGCTGTTTTGGGCACTGCAATATAAGGATATTAAACTATTAGAAAGCATCAAAAGGAGGGCTACAAAGATGGTGAAGGGTCTGGAGGAGAAGCCATATGAGGAGAGCTGAGGTAACTTCACTTGTTCATCCTGGAGTAGACAGCTTACTCTTGAGGGGAAGTGGCAGGACTGGCACCCATCCCTTCTCTGTGGTGACCAGTGACGGGACTTGAGGGAATGGCATGAAGCTGTGACAGGGGAGATTTAAATTACATATTAGGACACGGTTCTTCACCCAGAGGGTGGTTGGACACTGGAGCAGGCTTCCCAGGGAAGTGGTTATAACACCAAACCTGACAGAGTTCAAGAAGCATTTGCACAAAGGTCTCAGGCACACTGATTATTCCTTGTGAGTCTGTTCCAGCTTAGGATATTCTATGATGCATTCTTTTTCCCTACATTTCACAGTAGCTGACCTTTTGCTTTTATATGTCATCTATTTTCTTGATTAATATTACAATGCATCACCTTTATGAGCAGTTATGCCACCTCTCTTTCAACAGGCTTTTGCTGGAAGTGACTTCTATGACTATTAATTATTTCCCATAGAATTCAGCCCCAGCTAGTAACCTTGCTTATTGAGAAAAAAAAATTGCATCTGTAAGCTTTTGCATAATTAACATGTACGTATTTCTTAGGGGGAATAACTATCAGATTATTTATATCACAGTAGAAAAAATTATTCAGAGAGGCCTAAGGATTCTTCTTAAAAAACTTTTTTTAATATTCATTACAGTTTAAAATCTTCTTTGTGGAAGTCTAAACTGTCATGCTTTGTACTAGCTGCAAGGTGCTCCTTTTAATAATAAAAGGGATTGACCAATTCTTTGACTACAGAAAATTCTTCATGTGTAGCATTAGGTATCTACTATTGTATCACTGTGGTGATTACAGGAAATCCTCAAGCCACAAGTATGGAGATGTCAGCTGTAGTGAGCTGGCCAGATTTTAGTGGAGATAGCTCCAGAGCTTTTATTCAAGTGTGTTTGCTGTGCCAGTTCCTTGCAGCATTTCTGTTCTCTTTTTCATTGTTATAATCTGGTGCTGTTGTCAAGCAGGTTCCTTGTCCTAACCTAGCAGTGATTTCATTATTGATAGGTAAGATGATCAAGAAATACCATCTTTGAGTTCCCCCCTCTTCAGCAGGTATTTAGACATTCACAGCTGCAAGTGAGGAAACAGATCCTCTTTTCCTAGAACTGCAGAGGGTATTCTGTTGCTAGACATTTCTGGTGTAGATTTGTTTCAATTGCATTGTGCTCTGTTTATCTGTGTCGTACTTAGTTGGTATTCTTGTCTAAAAGCTTTTAAAGGCGGGTTCATAATTCTGTTTATATTTTGCTCAACAGAAAGGGCGTCCTGGTCATGTCTGGAGAGCTCAGCCATTATCACAGTAAAGTAAACATTAAAAAGCCATGGTAAATACATAAGCACTTCTCATTCCATCTAAAGTAGAGGAGTGGAACACAAACTTAAGATAATTTCTTTATGATGCACTGTAATGTAGTTTTCTTAAACTCAGTGACTTAGCACAGAGAACCTTCACCAAAATCTCTACACACTGGGAAATTAGTTTTACAGCTATGCCTTGAAAATCAGGCATGGGACTTCTTGAAAAGGATGGGATTTAAAACAACATATTTATTCTTGACAATTAATGTTTCCAGATATCATTTCTTTTACAAGTTTTTGTTCAGTGAAAGACAAGCATGAGAAACATAATAGCAGCTACGACACACATGTAGAGATGAATATGTCCACAAATACCTGCTTTTGGAAACTGCATGCCATTTCATACTTTACACAATGTCAGACCTCATGTGATCAACTGGTGCCATCAAATTCTCACTCATGTTTATGCAATTATTCAAGCTGTATGTTCAAAGGAGATAACAGAAAACTTTAAACAGAGAATCTTTATTCACGCAATGATTATTGCACAATATTAGCATCATTTGGATGCCCAGGCTCCAAAGCGTAGGAGAAGGAAATACCCAGACAGTTCAGCCTAAGAAGTGCTGCACACTCTTTTCTCCCTTTGTCTCCAGCTGTAGATGAGGACATTCATTATTTCCATGTGTCAAGTGCAGAAATTGATTGCAAATTAGAGGCACATGCTTTTACTAAAGGCAGGAACTGAATTATGATTAGATTGTAGCTCCAAATTACATCAGTATATGAAAATATATAAGCTGCAGGGGAACACAGCTCCAGATGAATTCGTCCGTTTTATCTCACAAATGAAAGCTATTCTTTATCCAACAAAAAACTTAGAAATAGACGGTATTCAAAAAATCACAAAGTTGATGCAACATTTCATCTCTTTATTTGTCACTAAAAATGTCTTTTAAACATTTTTATTTTATCTTTTCTCATTCATCTAGTCTTTTTGTGTTTCTATTTTTTACTAATGGGATCTTTCTAAGTATGGAAAAAACCCTAAAAAAACCCCCACCAAAAAAACCCCAAAAAACAAAAAAACAACAAAAAAAAAAAAAGGGGGGAGGGGAGAGAGAGAGGGAGGGAGGGAGGGGGAGAGGGAGAGAGAGAGAGAAAAAACCATCATTCAGTTTCAATGCCTCATTCAATTAGAAAGCTCCATTTCTTTTATCAAGAGAAGCTGATATTTTTAAAATTCTGTGTTGAAAGGTGTGGAGATTTCTCTTTACCTTTTTATTTCAGCCTGTGAGTTACATGTACTTTTGAAAGAGCTTCCAGGTTCTCTAGTTGAAAAAGCAATCATATGCCTGAGGATATATACAACAGGAAATGACAGTGCAGCATTTTATTTCTTATTTGTTGAAGAAAAAATAGTAACTAGGACACCAACCTGGAAATAAGAAAATACTTCCTTTAATTGGCAGAGTTCTGCATACACCTTGTTGGAAAGAAACTACAGTCTAGCACAATTTTGTTTCAGTAGTAAAAAGCCCATTCTCTCTCCACCCAGAGGAACCTGGACTACCTTCCTATTTAATACTGAAGAAAGGAATTTTGTTTGAGATCCAGTACTCATTTTAGTTTCTGTTCCAAAATTATAATCATTGGCTGAGTCTACCAGTATTGGCTTACAGGAAACTCAGATTTTCTCCTAAGCTTGGTCACAGACTTTTCTATGGGATCTTAGTCACTTTCTTACATTGCAATCTCCAAAAAACCCCCAAAACAAAAGACAAGCAAAAAAAAACCCCAAAACCACAAACTCCGCCCCCCCCCCAAAAAAACCCCAAACCCAACAACAAACAAACCAAAAAAACACACAACAGCAGGATACCTACCAAATTACTACATTACTTTGAGATTCTTGGAATAATGATGTTAATAAAACAGGTAAGGAAACTAGGAAATATTTTTAATGAAATAAAAATTTGATATAGGAAAGCACTAATAATAAAGAACTCTATAACTTAGCTGACTGATGAGAAATGTCTTCTAAAACTGTCCAATCTTTTGCTGATATTACAAATAGCAATATTTTTCTTTGGCAGTTGTCAGTACGAAATGTGCATCACTTTATATTCCATCCAAATTCTCCCAATTTTGACTTTTATTTGACTGGAACAGGAAATGTCTTTGAAATCTCGATTTTTTTTCAGAAATTAAATTCTGTCTTTTTAAATGGCTTTTAAATTTTAATTTTTAATTATTACTAGGGACAGCTTTTCAGAGTGAAAGAGAAACCTGACAAGACTCTTGAGAATCCAGTTTCACTCTGGGCTAAAGAGAGATCAGACTGTCAGTCCCATGCTTTGCCTGTCTGGTGTGGGCTGATATCAATTAGTGTATAGTTTGGTTTAACAAGAAATTATTCTCCTGGTCTCTGTTGGCAGGTAGGGATGGCAGAGAAACCATCACTCTCTGATTACTTTCAACATTTTTTTCTGAAAAAAGACCATAATAGATTTTTTTTGCTCAGTATTTTGTCAAGTTTCTATGGATAAAAAAGGAGAGTTATACTCCTGAAGCCACATTTAATACGTCTCTTCTCCTGCACAGGGCGAAATGAAATACATCTCTTCGGCTTCCATCAGTTCACCTAGGCAATTCTAATTTCCTCTGAATGGATGCTTCTCAACTCTCTCTTTAAAGTCAACCCAGGTAGCAAGCTCCTTTCTACCAACTCTCTGGAAAGAAAGTATGAGCAGATGCATCCAGCTGCAATAGTCAGAAACCTTATTTCCTTTATGCCTCCAGGAATACAATCCTTTTTTCTTTTTTTTTTCAAGACTGTGTGCATATGTGCAGGCATGGGTGAATTTTGTTAGCAGATGGAAGGTCACAGGTGGTTTTGCATGGAAACATAATTAAATTGCATTGATTAAATTAAATGTCTGACAAATATACGGCCTACCCATCTCACCATGAATGGGACAGATAAAATGCAGCTCCATACTCCAGCAGCAACTATTTGCTTTTGGAAAGGGAAATTAATCTGGAGTGAACTCACTTGATGCTTCCTGACTCTGAATCCTTCATCAAAATTATTCCTCCATCAGCCTGGGATGAGAAAGCAAATCATTCACAATTAACAGGCTTGCCTTTTTTAAAAAATTTTATTAAAATTTGCACCAGTCATAGAGTTGCTGATGCCAGAGAACACCTTTTTCATACCTGAAAAAATTGCCTCATACGTGCTTGGGAAGATCATGCTGATCAAAAATAATTAAGAAGGAAGGAGAGTTATTAAAGCTGAAGGCAGCTATCTAATTGCAAATACTGAGTAGCATAATCTTTACCACAATATGAGGGAACACGCTGTAGCTGTTGCTTCATTCTGTTCCATCTCTGAACTCAATTTACACACAACAAAAACCTAAGTATAGTCTAAATAATCTGGGGACAGGGACTTTGGTATCTGTCACTGATGTTTGCAGAGAAGACAGTTTGCCATTTACATTTCAGATTATAGGTCATGAAAATTGAATCAGTAATAAATACCAGTAAAGGTCTAATACAGCAAGGTTTTTGAACATCCACAACACTGCATGGTTTCAAAGCACTGTCTCTATTTATTTATGTATTTAGGAAATACTCAGAGCTCAAATAAGGAGTCATCAAACTCCTATAGATCATTTTGCATCAGTTGGACCAGTAAAGTAAAATCAGATCTTTGTAGGACTGGGACTTGTTTAATTAACTGATGTCCAATGAGAACCTCAAACAGAAATCAGTATAAACATTCACTTAGGAGCTTCATTCATGTAACATGGGCCAGTATAAAAGCTTTCCTCAAAAACGACAGAACTGCACTATAACTACTCAAGTATCTTCAATCACCTGACTTGGGTTAGAAACCACTTAAGACATACATTATGGGATACTGTTTTCTTTCTTTCCAGACGGAAAAAATGAAAGAGATTTTCCTAATAATTCCTTGCTTGTTCAGTAAAACATCACATTTTAGTACAAAGGGTTTAGAAATAAGTTTGCTTTCAATATTCTGAAAACTAAGACTTTTTATGTTCTTTGGCATTTCCTTGGCAGAACTCAACATGAGGCAAAAAAAAAA
>VXBT01003894.1:90528-111174 GCA_013400235.1 Oriolus oriolus | reverse complement strand
AGGAGAAGGAGGTTCAGGCTATGGAGGGAGCTCAGGATATGGAGGTGGCTCTGGCAGGAGAGGGTCCATCTCTGGCGGTGGTCACAGCTCTGGAGGGTGGGGATCGGGCTCTGGCAGTGGCGGGAGCAGTTCTGGAGGAGGAATCAGCTCCGGGTATGGAGGGAGCTCAGGCAGTGGAGGATTGAGCTCTGGTGGGTGCATTGGTGGAGGAGAAGGAGGTTCTGGGTATGGAGGAAGCTCAGGCCGGAGAGGCTCCATGTCTGGAGGTGGTCACAGCTCTGGTGGTTATGGATCAGGCTCTGGCAGCGGCAGGTGCAGCCCCCACAGCGGGGAGATGAGCTCTGGAGGTTGGAGCAGCTCTGGCAGGAGAGGGTCCATCTCTGGAGGAGGAAGCTCAGGTCATGGGGGATTGAGTTATGGCAGTGGTGGGTCCATCTGTGGAGGAGAAGGAGGTTCAGGCTATGGAGGGAGCTCAGGATATGGAGGTGGCTCTGGCAGGAGAGGGTCCATCTCTGGCAGTGGAGGATGCTCAGGCAGTGGTGGATCCCCTTATGGCAGTGGTGAATCCATCTGTGGAGGAGAAGGAGGCTCTGGGTATAGAGGAGGAGGAAGCTCTGGCAGGAGAGGGTCCGTCTCTGGAGGTGGTCACAGCTTTGGTGGTTATGGATCCAGCTCTGGCAGGTGCAGCCCCCACAGTGGGGGGATCAGCTCAGGCAGTGGAGGATTGAGCTCTGGTGGGTGCACTGGTGGTGCAGAAGGAGGTCCAAGGTATGGAGGAGATTCAGGGTATGAAGGAAGCTCTGGCAGGAGAGGATCCATCTGTGGAGGTGGAGGAGGAGGAGGGGGAAGCTCAGGTCATGTAGGATCCAGTTATGGCAGTGGTGGGTCCATTTGTGGAGGTGGTCACAGCTCTGGTGGTTATGGATCAGGCTCTGGCAGCGGCAGGTGGAGCCCCCACAGCGGGGAGATGAGCTCTGGAGGTGGGAGCACTTCAGGAAGGAGAGGCTCCATCTCTGGAGGTGGAGGACAGGGAAGTTCATGTCATGGAGGCTCCATGTCTGGAGGTGGTCACAGCTCTGGTGGTTATGGATCAGGCTCTGGCAGCGGCAGGTGCAGCCCCCACAGCGGGGAGATGAGCTCTGGAGGTTGGAGCAGCTCTGGCAGGAGAGGGTCCATCTCTGGAGGAGGAAGCTCAGGTCATGCAGGATCCAGTCATGGCAGTGGTGGGTGCATTGGTGGAGGAGAAGGAGGATATGGAGGAGGACACTCTGGCAGGAGAGGCTCCATCTCTGGAGGGGGAGGAGGAGGAAGCTCAGGTCATGCAGGATCCAGTCATGGCAGTGGTGGGTGCATTGGTGGAGGAGAAGGAGGATATGGAGGAGGACACTCTGGCAGGAGAGGCTCCATCTCTGGAGGGGGAGGAGGAGGAAGCTCAGGTCATGCAGGATCCAGTCATGGCAGTGGTGGGTGCATTGGTGGAGGAGAAGGAGGATATGGAGGAGGACACTCTGGCAGGAGAGGCTCCATCTCTGGAGGGGGAGGAGGAGGAAGCTCAGGTCATGCAGGATCCAGTCATGGCAGTGGTGGGTGCATTGGTGGAGGAGAAGGAGGATATGGAGGAGGACACTCTGGCAGGAGAGGCTCCATCTCTGGAGGGGGAGGAGGAGGAAGCTCAGGTCATGCAGGATCCAGTCATGGCAGTGGTGGGTGCATTGGTGGAGGAGAAGGAGGATATGGAGGAGGACACTCTGGCAGGAGAGGCTCCATCTCTGGAGGGGGAGGAGGAGGAAGCTCAGGTCATGCAGGATCCAGTCATGGCAGTGGTGGGTGCATTGGTGGAGGAGAAGGAGGATATGGAGGAGGACACTCTGGCAGGAGAGGCTCCATCTCTGGAGGTGGGGCTGGAGGAAGCTCAGGTCATGCAGGATCCAGTCATGGCAGTGGTGGGTCCATCTGTGGAGGAGAAGGAGGATATGGAGGAGGACACTCTGGCAGGAGAGGCTCCATCTCTGGAGGTGGAGGAGGAGGAAGCTCAGGCCATGGGGGATCCAGTTATGGCAGTGGTGGGTGCATTGGTGGGGGAGAAGGGGGCTCAGGGTGTGGAGGAGGGTCAGCATATGGAGGAGGCTCTGGGTATGGGGGAGGTTCAGGGTATGGAGGAGGAGGAAGCTCCATCTCTGGAGGTTGGGGATTGAGCTCTGCTGGCACCTGCAGCCCTGGCAGTGGTGGGGAAGGAGGTTGGGATTGCTCTGGAGGGGACAGTTGTTACAGAGGAGGGACTTGTGGAGCTGAGACACCCAGCTGCAGAGATGGGACTGAAGTATGCAGGTCAGGAGGAGGGTGGTCTTCTCCAAGACCAGGTTACTGGTCTGCCTATGGAAGTGGCTCGGGTTCCTCTGGAGATGCTGCTCACAAGTAAAACTTGGATGCAAAATCTTACCAGTGGGACGGGATGAAGCTGTTCCCTCATGGTCGGGGGCAACGGGGCTTTCCTGCTGTCACCACTGGTCCGGATGAGCTGTGCGTCCTCCTGAGCTCTCCTTGCACAGCCATCTCTGGACTCTCCATCCCACTCCTCCGCTGGATGCTGATATTGTGACGGTGTCTCTTCCTTCCTTGGGCTTTCTCGGGGCTTTTCATCTCAGGCTGTTTTGAACATTTGTCTTTGGCAACTAAAAGCTTGAAACCCTGTCTGGTGTGTTTGTTTTGGTCTGGGGGAGGGCAGGACTCTGATGTCTCTGATGAGATGTTTGACAGAACTTTCCATATAAATGAGTTCATGGAAATCTGATCCAACCACNAGCAGCTCTGGCAGGAGAGGGTCCATCTCTGGAGGAGGAAGCTCAGGTCATGGGGGATCGAGTTATGGCAGTGGTGGGTCCATCTGTGGAGGAGAAGGAGGTTCAGGCTATGCAGGAGGAAGCTCTGGCAGGAGAGGCTCCATCTCTGGAGGTGGGGCTGGAGGAAGCTCAGGTCATGCAGGATCCAGTCATGGCAGTGGTGGGTCCATCTGTGGAGGAGAAGGAGGATATGGAGGAGGACACTCTGGCAGGAGAGGCTCCATCTCTGGAGGTGGAGGAGGAGGAAGCTCAGGCCATGGGGGATCCAGTTATGGCAGTGGTGGGTGCATTGGTGGGGGAGAAGGGGGCTCAGGGTGTGGAGGAGGGTCAGCATATGGAGGAGGCTCTGGGTATGGGGGAGGTTCAGGGTATGGAGGAGGAGGAAGCTCCATCTCTGGAGGTTGGGGATTGAGCTCTGCTGGCACCTGCAGCCCTGGCAGTGGTGGGGAAGGAGGTTGGGATTGCTCTGGAGGGGACAGTTGTTACAGAGGAGGGACTTGTGGAGCTGAGACACCCAGCTGCAGAGATGGGACTGAAGTATGCAGGTCAGGAGGAGGGGGGTCTTCTCCAAGACCAGGTTACTGGTCTGCCTATGGAAGTGGCTCGGGTTCCTCTGGAGATGCTGCTCACAAGTAAAACTTGGATGCAAAATCTTACCAGTGGGACGGGATGAAGCTGTTCCCTCATGGTCGGGGGCAACGGGGCTTTCCTGCTGTCACCACTGGTCCGGATGAGCTGTGCGTCCTCCTGAGCTCTCCTTGCACAGCCATCTCTGGACTCTCCATCCCACTCCTCCGCTGGATGCTGATATTGTGACGGTGTCTCTTCCTTCCTTGGGCTTTCTCGGGGCTTTTCATCTCAGGCTGTTTTGAACATTTGTCTTTGGCAACTAAAAGCTTGAAACCCTGTCTGGTGTGTTTGTTTTGGTCTGGGGGAGGGCAGGACTCTGATGTCTCTGATGAGATGTTTGACAGAACTTTCCATATAAATGAGTTCATGGAAATCTGATCCAACCACAGGAAAAATCTGAAAAAAGTGAAAAAGTGGAAGAAGGTGGCTGGAAAAGAATGACAAATGCAGATTGTCTGCTGTGAAAAGGGGGTTTAGGGCCAAGTCCTTTAGGTCTGGTCTGACCAGTCAGCCAGGACACATGGCTGCACCTTGGATCCATCATTCCCTGCAGGAGTCACTCACTAAACAACCTGGGGGCGGATCCTCTGTGTAGATTTTTTTTGGCACTGCAGCTGCAGATGAAGAAAGGAGCAGAAAATCTGGGAATAACAAAGTCTCATCTCACTTTTGGTTCCGTTCTCCCTCTGGAGTCCCAAGTTAAGGTGAGGTGTGGTGTACCTGAGCAAACATTTCTTGGCCATCATCTGGTTTTGGGGTTGTCCTGTGCAGGGTCATGAGTTGGACTTGATGATTGTTGTGTGTCCCTTCCAACTCAGGATATTCCATGATTCTATGATCTTATTCAGTGGTGATTTTTATCACAGGAAACAATATGTTCCCTAAATTTCTCCTAGAACCTCTTAAAGTCCAATCAAAAGTTCTAACAAAGCACAGAGCAGCTGATTTCACATCAAAAGTTTGTTCAAGAAGGTCAGTTTAATAATGTCACCCTTGTTTAGCAACACTCCACTGAGATAACTGGAGTGTCCAAGGCCAGGTTGGATGGGGCTTGGAGCAACCTGGGATAGTGGAAGATGTCCCTGCCCGTGGCAGGGGGTGGAACAGGATGAGCTATAAGGTCCCTCCCATGCCAACGCGTTCCATGATTCCATGTGGAGACACAGAGGGCTGAATCAAACCCTCAAGGCAAAGTCTGGAAGCACTTTGGAATCTCTGCACGGAGGGAGCTCCAGACATTGTATTTCAGTCAAAACTGACTGGGTCTCACCCAGGTTCAGCTTCATGGCTCCCAAGAGACTTCAGGATCCAGGTGAAACCTCAGGATCCAAATGAAAACCACTCTGCATCATCACAATCCTGTTTTTATCCAAGGGACTAGGCTTTAATTCAGGCAAAATCTCATCTTTTAGGATAAAAAGTGGAGTAATTCTGTACAGTCCAGAGGGTCACGGGGCTTCAGTTTCACTGATAAATTAATTGTGCAGCATTTCTCATCTCTAATGAGAAGAAATAAAATTTCATAAACAATAAAAATATCAGATTATTAATTAATTAAAAAGTATTGATAATACAAGCATATAATTAGTTTTAAATTATCCAATTAATAAAATATTTGATTAACAATAAAAGATTTGATTATTAATAAAACATTTTTAATCTAATCTAATCGAATCTAATATAATCTAATATAATATAATACACTAGAATACAATATAATATAATAATATTCAATATAAAATATTGTAGTAATAATATCATTATCTGATCAATAATATAGTTATCTAATTGATAATAAAAGATTAGATTATAGATTAAATATTTGATAAAATATTAGACTAATAATAAAATTATCAGATTAATAATGAGAATATTGGATTACTAACAAAAGTAAAGAAATTTCATTTATGATAGAAATATCCAATTAACAGTAAAAATATTTTATTAATATTAAAAATATGAGTGCTGTGGTCAAGCCTGAGTGTTTTTTACTGATCCGTTTTGTAGTGTGAAAGGACAAAAAGGAAGAAAATCGGTGAGAAATGGGCACTTCTGGAGGCAATTCCAGTGTCCTATTCATGCCTCTCCCTTGGAGGGGATGAGTCATCCGCTGGGGATCAGACACAGCATCTGCTCCAGGTGACGCCAGACTTCTGAGGTTCCAAGGGAACTGAGAGCAGCAACTGGGAACCCCCGAGGGGGTTCAGTGCTGTTTACACACTTGGAGTATCCCAGGTGCCACAGGGGAGGCTTGGAAGGGAATATCCAAACCTGTTCTGCTTGTCAGAGGAGCCATCAAAGGCTCCCCAGTTTCTGGAGACACGCGTTCCAGCGCCTCCTTCCACATCCAATTATCCCTGTTGTAGGAGGGTAAAATCTCCTCTGGCATTTGGGTTGCAGAAAAATATCGTATATTTTACTGTTTATTTAGAGCAGTTGCTGTCCTCCAGCAGCTTTTGATCCAGCTCCTGCTGGTGCTGCAAGGAGAGCATCTGGCCCAGTTTAGGTCTTTGGACCACATGGATTTAAGACCAAGACCAGATTTCTGGGTTTTGGACACAAATTTAAGTTCAAGGTCAAGTTTCAGGTCTTGGGACCACAAAAACTTAAGACCAACACCAATATACAGGTCTTTGGACCACACCAGTTTGAGATCAAGGTCAAATTTAAGGTGTTTGGACCACAAAAATTTAAGACCAAGGCTAAATTCCAGGGTTTTGGACCACAGAAACCGAAGACCAAGTCCAAATTCCAGGTTTTCAGACCACATAAATTTAAGACCAACACCACCATTCAGGTGTTTGGACTACAGAAATTTAAGACAAAGACTGTGATGCCTTATCCTGGTCTTAAAATTAAGAGAGCTGAACACAGTTAAGAGGGAAAAAGGGTTTTACCTTGGTATTTATTTAAGGATCCTTGGGGACAATGAAATGCACATTGAAATGCACCCCAATGTCCCCGCCGAAGAAAATGGCCACTCACGATGTGATGAGTATACAATTATATGCCTTGCAATAATTAGCACATCTATCAAAGGCTCCCCAATGAGGGACTCGGGTGAGACCCCCCCACCCAAGGGACCCTCCCCCTGGATGGGCCTGGCTTTGTTTACAGAATGTGTTCTGGAGAGGACCTTGGGTTCTTGGGCTTTTAGAATGTTTAGTCTCTAAACTTAACGAAATACTAGGTCTAAGGGGAGTTATCGAACTTAAAGAATTATAACTATGTAAGCTAAAGGCACAAGGAATATATGAAGCTATATAAAAGAGTGTATAAAAGGGGTATAAAAGAAAAGCAAAAAATCATCATGGCATCAGCTGAGATTGAGTTCTTTGGACCATTTTGATTCAAGCTGGGGTGATCAAGTGGATTATTTTCTTTCCAGCACCAAAGCACATTGAAAAATGTGTGGAAAACATAAAAAAAATGTTGATGTTTCCATGGCTGTGTCCACTGCTGGCTCCTCACTGGCTCATCCCTAAGTTCATACAGCAATAGAATAATGGAATATCCTGAGCTGGGTGGGACCCACAAGGATCATCCAAGTCCAGCCTCTGTTTCAAATGTCAATTTGAGATTGCCCACAAATTTTTTGATGGAAAATGTCATGAGATTGACTCCATAAGGCTGCAGACATGCTGGTGCTCAGGGAATGAGCTGAAGCCATGAGAAGAAGATCAAAAGAAGGGGCCCTTGGCTGATGTCTTGGGATGTGCTTTCCATCATCACCTGTGATGTTCACCTGTGTTCACCGGCTGTGAATGCCGAGAGAAGGAGTTTGCTGACACCCTGTGCCCAGCCGGAGTGGGAGCCTCTGGGAGTGCTGGCGGATGAGTGGGATCTGGAGAATGAGGGGAAGGCAGGGAGAGGGGAGGAGCTGGCAGAAGGTCAGTTCTCCTTGGAGCTGGTGTTGACTCTGTCTCAGTGTTGATTTTATGCCAGAGGTTCACACGTGTTCTACAGAACATCCCAGGCTGAGTCAGCCTCGGAGCACGAGTCCATGGGGAACGGCAGCTTCCATGGATTGGGGATCTCGTTGTCCAAGTGCTGTCCTAAATACTACCTCCCACTGCTGTAACAACCTCTTGCTTGTGGCACCCTGGGAGGTTCCTGAGTGTTTCCAGGTGTGAACTGGCTCATCCCATGGAATTGCAGAACTATGGAATATCCTGGGCAGGAAGGGACCCACGAGGATCATTGAGTCCAACTCCTGGCCTTGCACAGACACCTCAAAAACCCCACTAATTACAAAATCCCACCTCCTGAGAGCATTGTCCAAATGCTCCTGGAGCTCTGGAAGCCTTGGGGCTGTGACCATTCCCTGAGGAGCCTGTCCAGTGCCCCACCACCCTCTGGGGAAGAACCTTTTCCTGACCTCCAACCTAAACCTCCCCTGACAAAACTCCAGCCGTTCCCTGGGTCCTGTCCTGGGCCCCAAGAGCAGAGAGGGGAGCTGCCCCTCGGAAGGAAGCTGCAGCCCCCAATGAGTCTCCCCTCAAGACTCCTCTTCTCCAGCTGGAAAAACAAACCCTCTGCTCCTTGTGTGGCCCCTCCAGACCCTTCCCCATCCTCACATCCCTCCTTTGGATGTGCCAGGATTCTCCAGGATGCTTCTGGCACCCCAAGGCACCCAACCGAGGGCCCAAATGCACTAGACACCACCATCTAGTGGGAGGAAAAGGTTGTGCTGTACTGGTGTGGAGCTGGTCTTTGCCCCAGTTCTCCCAGTCTGACTGGTGGAGTTTTTTACATCTTTGCTGTGCAGATGTGACTAGAACAAGACGTTCCCTCCTGATTTAACTTGGCAAAAAGCCCTGAAATTAGTCATGGCTGTATTGTAGCACCATGGAAATTGTGGGGCTCATTGCTAGGCCTCTTTCCAAAATTCCTGGTGATTAGAAGAGCATTAGTGAGCTGTGATTACCCTGGTGCCATATATAACCCTCCCTGTCCTGGGAGGGAGCTGCAGAAAGGTGACTGCTCTGACATAGATACACCGAGTTCCACCAGCAGTGTGGGAGAATTGGAGAAGGCCTGGTGTGCTTTAAATTTGGGGACCTTCCACTGTCAAATGAGGCATAAATATTTTGTCTCCAGCAATTTGTGTGGGATGGAGTGGAACTGGGAGAGGGAGGCAGAGCTGATGTGGCCCTATAAGCTACAGCCCAAGGGTGGCATCAGGTGGCCTCAGGTACCTTTTGGGGACTCGGGGTAGTCAGGGGTCAAGTGGGCTGGGAGCCAGAAGAGAGGCTGATCTGATGAATCCTTTGTGACATCCAGGGCTGTGAAAACCCGAATTCAGAAGTTCGGCTTAGAAAAGTAGAAGGAAACTCAATGAAAATATCCATTACAGGACAACCTGAACCCAGCCATGACCCTGTTGGCTCTGGCCACAGCAAGGAAATGAAGACTCTATGTGAACTCTTTGTTTGCTTGAAAAGCTCCAAATTCTCAAGGCAAGTGCTGTGAGAACCCTGCTCAGGGCCCTTGGGGTACGTCAAGAGTACCAGGAGGGGGATTCAGCAGAGCCCAAGGAAAGACAAACTGGAGGCACAAAATGAAGCTGAGTCAGAGCACCTCCAGGCCAAATGTCCTCCCCTGGGCTCCAATCCTGCTCTTCCAGCGGGGAATGCCATGGACGCTGCCTGTGTTTAAATGAAACATCCAGGACTTCAATTGCTGCCCCGTGTGGGTGTAATTGATAGAGCTGTCAAGAACCCCTAATTAAGCTTCTTGTCTTTCCAGCTGCCTCATCCTATCAATTATCTCCCTTGCTGGGCCGAAGGCAAAGTGTTCCAGAGCAGAACATTTGCAAATAATGAGGTACAGGGAAACCTTTGGCATCAGCTGCTCTTGGAGACAGAATTCCAGCAAGGTTCCTGGTGACCAGATTTTTTTTTCATCAGCTTTCTTGTGAAAGGTGGTGAAAACTCCTTTGATTAGCCCAGGAACTGAAAAAAAAAAAAAAAAAGAAAAAATTTAAAATTCCCTGAAAAACCAAGGAGAGAAATGAGCAGGGGAAATACTATCCCATTTCTTGGTGATTTGAAACCCTTAAATGTTTCAAAAATGGCCACAAAAACATTGACCGAGGCTTGAGCCTATTGAAAAAGTTCAGGATTAATCTGGTGGAGTAACAGAGGAAAATTATTTCTTCTGAGTGATCTGAAATGAAACCTTCACCATTTTTTGTTTTGAAAGAGACTTTGGCAGGAAGCCATAAGTAGAGAGATGGAATCTTGGCTCCACCTCTCGGGCTCTCAGCAACTCTGTGAAACTTCTCAGCCTTTTCTTCTCCATCTGTCAAGACACTCCAATAAATTCCTTTTTATTTGCTTTGAGCTATCCCGAGGGTTTTAATTACAAGCTCCGATATAAAGGATAGTGACAGGGAGTAGCAGATGGATTAATAAGGAATTTTGCAGGATACAGGTTGCTGGTTCCTTTATGGTCTGCCCACCACAGCCAACTTACCACTGCTCTCAATTAAATGATTAACCAGTGTCCAATCAACAGCCTTGGGGCAGAGCCTCCTGGTTTTGAAGCTCTTTATTGTCTTCTCCATGTGAATTTCATTTTCCATGTATTCTACACAATCAAAGTCAAAGACTTAACAAGAATCACAGAATCATGGATTGGGTTGGAAGGGAACTTAAAACTTGTCCAGTTCCACCTCTGCCATGGGCAGGGACACCTTTCGCTTCCAGGGTGCTCCAAGCCCTTTCCAGCCTAGCCTTGGACACTGCCAGGGATGGGGCAGCCACCGCTTCTCCAGGAAATCCATTCCAGGGCCTCACCACCCTCACAGGGAGGAATTCCTGCCCAATATCCCATCCAGCCCTGCCCTCTGGCACTGGGAAGCCGTTCCCTGTGTCCCGGCACTCCAGGCCCTTGTCCCCAGTCCCTCTCCAGCTTTCCTGGAGACCCTTTGGGCCCTGGAAGGGACTCTCGGTCTTGCTGGAGCCTTCTCTTCCCCAGGCTAACACCCCAGCTCTCCCACCTTGTCTCCATGGCAGAGGAAACTGTCCTTGGGAGAAAGAAGCACTCTCCAGGCCATTTCCTAAGGTGTAATTAGTGTAAGGAAGGAGGACAAACTAACCCAAGAGAAGAATCCGAGCTGACTGCACGCTTTACACCCAGAGTAATTCCACTGGATTTCAAAAACATTCTCTTGTTTTTGCATATTTAAACCTCCCAATTTCTGCCAGGCATGGCAAACCTCAGGAAAAGCCCAAATTACTCCTTTCCATCAACCAAGCCCCACTCCTGAGATGTGTATAAATGTTGTGAATGCTAAAAAGCTTTCAGCAGAGGAATTTTCCAGCCTTCCCAGCATTTTGTAAAAGTCCTGCTTTTTCCAGTGTTTCATGAGAGCTCTCCTTTTCCCAGGCAAACTATTAAAAACAAAACTAGGGGTTTTTGTAAACCATTTGCTATCTCACACCTGCAGATTGTTGCGAAATTTTGTTATGATATTGCCTAGGGAAATACTTAGAAATGGGTGGTTAGCCAGAGGTCCAATAACCTTTTGCCATTTAAGTAAACTTCAAGCAAGCTAACACATATAAACCTGTCTGTATATTAATAAATAATTGCATTTTCTTCCTGGACTTTGGACTTTTGTGTCGTGTTGTTGTGGTTTGACACGGGCCCGATGCCAGGCACCCACGAGAGTCGCTGGCTCACCCAGCTTACCCCAGCTGGGCAAACGGAGGGAGCAGAGGAGAAAGGGTTAATGGAGACTTCATGAGTGAGATAAGGAGAGCGGGAGAAAATATTTCAAGGGCAAAACAGGCCCAATCTTAATTACTAAGTGAAATTTATTACTAATAGAATCAGAGAAGGATAATGACAAGTAAAACAAGCCCTTAAAACACCTTCCTCCCCCCAGCCCCTCCCTCCTTCCCACCGACAGCGCAGGGAGGCAGGGNGGTGGATCTCTGCATCCCCCGTGGATCCCCAGGGCTGAGGGTGGATCTCTGCATCCCCCGTGGATCCCCAGGGCTGAGGGTGGATCTCTGCATCCCCCGTGGATCCCCAGGGCTGAGGGTGGATCTCTGCATCCCCCGTGGATCCCCAGGGCTGAGGGTGGATCTCTGCATCCCCCGTGGATCCCCAGGGCTGAGGGTGGATCTCTGCATCCCCCGTGGATCCCCAGGGCTGAGGGTGGATCTCTGCATCCCCCGTGGATCCCCAGGGCTGAGGGTGGATCTCTGCATCCCCCGTGGATCCCCAGGGCTGAGGGTGGATCTCTGCATCCCCCGTGGATCCCCAGGGCTGAGGGTGGATCTCTGCATCCCCCGTGGATCCCCAGGGCTGAGGGTGGATCTCTGCATCCCCCGTGGATCCCCAGGGCTGAGGGTGGATCTCTGCATCCCCCGTGGATCCCCAGGGCTGAGGGTGGATCTCTGCATCCCCCGTGGATCCCCACGGGCTGTGGGTGGATCTCTGCATCCCCCGTGGATCCCCAGGGCTGAGGGTGGATCTCTGCATCCACCGTGGATCCCCACGGGCTGCAGGGGCACAGCTGCTTCACCATGGGCTCTGCACCACGGCCTGCAGAGGAATCTCGGCTCTGGCGCCTGGAGCACCTCCTCCCCCTCCTTCTCCACTGACCTTGGTGTTGCCATGTTGTTTTCCTTAGATATTCTCACCTCCTCCTCTCTGACTAGAAGCAAAAACTTGTGACCTTTGTTTTGATTTTCTTCTTAAAGATGTCATCACAGAGGCGTTCCCAGCCTCTCTCATTGGCCCAGCTCTGGCCGGCAGCGTGCCCATCTTCAGAGCCACCAGCCATGGTGGGAAGCTTCCAGCAGCCTCCTCACAGGAGCCATCTCTGCAGCCCCCCTGCTACCCAAAACCAGGCTGTGCCAAACCAAAACACGTGTTTTCTCTCTGTCTCCGCTACAACGGCGACAGAAGGTGGAGCGTGGAGGTGTCGGAGCACAGGGGTCCTTCTGGGTTGTGTCCTCTCCTCCATTGTGTCTTCCAGCATGAGCCAGTAGCTGTCAGCTCCCATGGGAGAAGATTCTTCTCACCATCCTCTGCTTCTAGTGGGCTGACCCTCAGCCGAAGCAGCGCTTCCCCATCCTGGCGTTGTTTGGCAGAGGCTATGGAGCCTGGAGCCATGGCCAGAGCCTCCAAAACACAAAGGGATGGAAATGGGTTTGTTTTGGGCTCTGGTGAGGTCAGGGGTGCTGGGGCACCAGTGTGTTGGGCTGCAGATGTGGAGGTGCTCACCTGGTGCAGGTCAACAGAGACCTCTTGCAGCCCCTGGATGTGAAGGTCAACCCTGAGATCGAGAGGATCCGAAAGCAGGAGAAGGAGCAGCTGAAGAGCCTCCACAGCCAATTTGCCTCTTTGATTGACGAAATGAGAGCTGAGAGAAGACTTTGGTGTTCCATACTTTGGTTTCTCCTCCACTGCAGTTCATAAGCCTTGAGCTGGTTTTGGTGCGTGTGACCCCGGTGCCACAAATGCAGGTTGAGCCTGTTATGTTTTTTTAATCTGATTTATGCTCTTAAATACTTTGATGAACTGCATCTGGTTATATTATTAATAATGGGAGGGAGCTGTTCCTCCAAAGTGTCTGACAGGGCTTTGGCACTGTTGGCTTCTCTCTGCAGCCAGACTTTTTTCCATGGTCTCCTATCCATGAATGGGGGTTTCCACTCTCAGCCCATTGATGCAGATTTATTTAAATGCTTGGTGTTTCTGTAGCTGCCACAAGGGCTGTGTTGTCCAAGGGCTTCCTTGGAGAAGGGAAGAGCAGCAAGATCACTTTGCTCTAGGATTCATGGATTCATGGAATCATGGAATCACAGAATATGCTAAATTGGAAGGGACCCACCAGGATTATCGAGTCCAACTCCTGGCCCTATGCAGGACACCCCAACAATCCTACCACGTGTGGCTTGGGTTGGGATGGACTTCAAGGATCATCCAGTTCCAACCCCTTTCCATGGCAGGGACACCTCCCTCTTGATTGCAGGCTTAGGAAGGTCACATTGACCCCCTTTTGTCCTCTCATCATGTTCAACAAGCCCAGGGAGTGCTGACCCAGAAGAGCAGATTCCTTGTGCCACCCACACTCCTGTGGTCCCAATAGGAGTCATCCTAACACGCACCTGAACAGGTGGCTTTGCTCTCTGAGTGCAGGTGCACCTTCTAGAGCAGCAGAACAGGGAGTCGGCTGCCGAACGGGATGTCCTGCAGAAGCAGGTGCTGCCGGCTCAGAGGGACAACAGGAACGTCTTGGGCAGCTTTGCCTGTGGCTGGTGGCAGTAGCTGGACTCACTGTGGTGGGAACAGGACCAAGTGGAGCCCAAGCTGATCCACTCTGAGAAGCTTGTGCGGGAGTTCAGGTGCCAGTAAGTGAAGAGAAACCACCCTCGGGGTAGGAGCTCCAACAGCTGTACTAATGGGACTCTTGGCTTGGGCCGTATCAATAGACTTCCAAAAAACTGAGATAATGAAGGCTGTGATTCAAAAGGCCAGGACTTAAGGAGCTGAGATCCATAAAGGCGACTTGCAAAAATCTGGGATCCAAAAGTTTGAGATCCAAAAGCTGAGATCCAAAAGGTTGAGATGCAAAAGGTTGAGATCTAAAGCACCCTGTCCCCTAAATAGCCACTCAAACCAGGTCTCCAGTCTTGGAATGACCCCTTCACTGGTCTCCTCTTTTCCCCACCAGACACAAGCAGGAAATGAACAGACGCACCACTGCTGAGAGCGACTTCATGTTGCCGAAGAAGGTAAGGAATTGGGATGAATGGAAGGCTTGGATGCACAGATCCAAGGGGTTTCCTCCGATCCACCAAGGGGCAGGTCTAGAGAATCTCAGAAGTTCTTGGACAGGTGTGGGGTGTGGAAAAACACGCCACCGAGAGAATACCTCATTCTGAACTGGTGGTTTCCTGCTTCTTGTGCCGGAATTATGATGGTTTTCCAGAAAGAACATTTCAATACTGGATGTATTCGTGGGAACCCCTTAGCTGTTGCTGGTCAGGAGAAAACTGTTTCTCAAACAAAATTTCTTACTTGAAAAATATAATGGAATTGCCTTAGATCCTTGTGTAGGCATAATTTTGACTTCTAAATGTCTGGAAGATCTTTTAGGTCCATCTGACCAAGTGTAGTGGTTTTGTTCGCATCTCTTAACTTTTATGAGATAAGAATTAGAAGAAGGGCAATAGCAGGCTCAAACCTTAAAAGAATATAAAGAAGTTTATTACTAACAGAATTAAAAGTAAAAAGAAATAATAAGAAATTAAAGCAAAAACCCCCTTTTCTCCCTCCAGTACCTCCCACTTTACTTATTTGTACAAAGGATAACAACATATGATCTAGGTCAGATGCAGTCTTGAAAGTCCCCTTCATATTGGAGAGAAAAGACGTCTTTTCTGCTTTCGTGGTTTCCAAACTGCTACCAGCAACAAAATCCTGCCTGGAGAAAAATAATCTGCTGCTGTGTAAACATCTCTCTCTCTCTTGAATATTGCAGTCTTCCCACACTGCCATCACGAGTCACACATGGGGTAATTTCTTTTTAAGGATAAGCAAATTCCAGCCTGAAAAGCAATGGCTCCACAAACTTTTTAAAAGTCTTTTACAGCTCCCAAGTGGTCTGGCATGGTCACATTTCTTTTTCTGCAGGCTGCACATAGAATTTCCTTCCCCCCATGTCTTAGAAAGACATAGAACAGTCTGTGATATTACAGTCTTTTACCACAGCATGCAAGAAATCTTTTTAAGCTGCGCACGAATAAACACGCTGTGCCCTCTTTTTCCAGTCACCATCTTTAGCTTCACCTCACGTGGCGCAGTCTCTCCTTCTCTCTGACCTTGAAGCCTCCATCTTTGAAGAGCGGACTTTCTTCTCGGGCCTTTACATTGGAGAAAAGCCTCATTTCCTTTATGCTGCTGGGGTTCGATTTCTCTGGGTATCGGCTCCCGCCATGGTCTGTGCGGGGCCATGGGAAGGGGGAGAGGAGCTCATCAGCTCTTTAAAGCAGAAACTGCTCCGGGTGGTCTCGGCCATGCAGCAGTTTTGGTGTCTCTGAGCTGCCTGCGGTTTGAGGGGTTCTCCCGCAGTGCCTCGGCACTGGGGAGGGGGCGCAGGGCCCCGGTCTGGCCCGGCGGGGGCCCAGTTGGGCCAGCTCCTCCACCCCTCCGGCGAAATAACTGGAAGAGAAGCCCGAATTTCCTGCGCCTGTGCTGCTTTTTATATGCAAAACTGTGGGAAGCGATTGGCCCAGAACTTTGTCACTCAACTCAGGTTCAAACTACGACACCAAGGCAGAGCTGGAAGCAAAGGTGGAAACCCTAAAGCATGAGACCGAGTTCCTGAAATGTGTTTCTGCTCAGGTGGGGATGCTCCTGTCCCAGCCGTTCCTCATGGCAGTTCTTCCTCCCATCCACTCTGTCTGTATCAATTTGGGCCGGATTAACCAGTCACACTTTGGAAATCCCAGATCAGCAAGATTTTGAGATCTGAAAAAAAATAAACCAAACCCAGTTTCAGCTCCTGGGCTGTGGCTCAGGTCAAACTCTCCATGGTGGTGTTACTTCCATTGGGATGTGAGATGAGAAATCCAGGGACAGGGATGTGCTGGTGACTTATGGCCACTTACCACAGCTTCTAGGAAAAGGCTGAGCAGGGGAGAAGTCCCTGTGATGCTTCTGTCATTGTGAAAATGGACAACAGCCAAGCCCTGGATATGGGGGCCATCCTCAGTGGCATGGAGCACTGGTGTGAGGATATAGCTTGGAAAAGCAAATCCCAGTTGGAAGCATTGTACAGAGCCAGGGTAAGTCTGGTGACAGCTTCGTAGGTCTCTCACTGTCAGAAATAACAGTGCAAAAGTGGTGAGGTTTGGTTCCTGTCTTTAATAAGTGATTTCTGGACCTAATTTTCCATTCTGATAAACTCAGTGAGTCTCAAAGCCAGGAGAACACCCCTGGAACAGAGGTGGTGGGATGTGCTGGGAATGGGGAGCTGTATGTGAGTTGACCAGCAGAAAGAAGTTCCATTTGCTGCTGGCAGTCTCAGGATCCACAAATCTTTTTTCTAAACTGAGTTTAATTCACTCTGGAAAGAGACTCAAGGCTCCTATGTAAACCACAAGTATCAACTCCCAGCTGTCTCCTTCCTTACTAACAGCTCCAAGAGCTTGAGGAGGAAAAGTGGAGGCACTTCAAGAAGCTGAAGTCCCACTAGCGAGAGATGGAAGACCTGAGTTTTGTGATCCAGAGGAGGCAATGTGACCTGGAAAACGTGAAGGAACAGGTGGGATGGATAGGATTTACTCCTTGGATCCTACGTGTCACATCCCAAGTTGTGTTTTCTACACCTTTGTGGCATCTGTAAAAAAAAGGGGGCACATTTTTAGCAGGGCCTGTGCAATAGGACAAGGGGTGATAGTTTTAAACTGGAGGAGGGCAGATTTAGATTAGATTGGAGGAAGAAATTCTTCCCTGTGAGGGTGATGAGGCCCTGGAATGGATTTCCCAGAGCAGCTGTGGCTGCCCCACCCCTGGAAGTGTCCAAGGCCAGGTTGGACGGGGCTTGGAGCACCCTGGGATAGTGAAAGGTGTCCCTGCCCATGGCAGGGGTGGGACTGGATGAACTTTACTGCCCACCCAAACCATTCCATGACCCCACAATTTCTTTCATCTTTATCAAAGAGAGTTGCCTCACACTGGCTCCATTGGTCTAGGGAAGCTCTTCCCAGTGCTGAGCAGGGAAGAAGGATTATCTCCCAGCTTATTTTCTGTTGGATCCTTTTGATTACTGCAAAGAATTAATTGCACCAAATTAGATCACGGGTTTAGCTACAGCTCTCACAAAATTGCTGGAATTGCTTCAGTAGGAATTCTGGCTTCTGAAATGGGTTCAAAGCATCCAATGAACAGGTAGAATTATGACTCACCAGTAATTCAGCACCCATAGAAACTGGTATAATTTCCAGACCATCTAATTCATTATATATTTTATAACGGGAAGCAATGGGAAACCTTAATTATTAGTTCCAGTTAGGGCAGAGTACTGGTATCCTCCAAACAAAACTCAAGCCCAGTCTGGCAGTGCAGGGACATGTTCAGACTTCCTGGAGTATTTTATAATTGATTATTGATTTTGGAAACATTTGGCTTTCCTAAAAAAAGCCTCAATACCCCCCAGTTTAGGACTCCCAAAATAGGCAGGAATTTCTCTTTTAGAGATGGGAATGATGAGAAAGAAGATAGGGAGAGGCAGGATGTCTCATGTCCCTCCAGCAGGTCTTGTCTCTGCAAAGATCATTTTGTGACATCGAGCAGCGTGGGGGTTGTGTCCTCAGAGATGCCTGGGGAGGCACGAGGAGCTGCAACATGAGCTCCAGAAGGCCAAGGATGAGCTGGCACGGATGCTGCAGGATTCCCAGGAGCTGTGGAATGGCAAGATGGTTCTGGATATTGAGATTACGACCTACAAGACTCTGCTGGAGGGTGAGGAGAGCAGGCAGGTTCCACCACAGCCGTGTGTGGGCAGCACTCGGTCCTTGGGGCTCCTCACAGAGTCCAGGAGGGTGGAAAGTGCTAGAAATGCTTGTTCCATCATGGATAACCTTGTGACCTCCTTCTCTTCCAGGATGTGCCTTGGGAGCCCTGTGGGAGTATGTAAGTAAGATCAAGGTTTTCAATTTTCCTTACAAAATTAAACCCTCTCACTCTGGCTTGGAGAGGGAGGGGGAAGGAGAAGGAAGAGGAGGCGAAGGGAGGCTGCATCCTCCCCATGAGGGACTCCCGTCATGTTTTCCCACAACAGTGATTCCCACTGGCTCTGGGACTGACCAGGGATGTCAGGGACAGCCCAGAAGATTCAAGTCCTCCTGCAGTGCTGCATCCTGACCCCACAACATTTATGCCTCTCACGGAGGATTCACCTCCAGAAGCGTGGCTGGCTCCATAGTCAGGAAATTTATCCCTGGTGCTCCTGGCTGCACCCCCAAGAGAGAGGAATTTAGGGCTGGAGCTGGGGGCTCAGCCTTTCCCAGCACTGGGGCACTTGGAGGTGTGGGAAGAGCTGCAGGGCTGCCAAGAGCATGGGAAGCTCCACTCAGTCATGAAGGATGTGTAGGCCAGGGATGAGGATTTCAACTGGACCTCCTTGTACCAGGAACAGCCGCATCTGAACTTCAGCTGTGAGGGTCAGGACAAGCATGATTTAAGGGCTAAAGTAGAAAAATGAAAGTCCTGCTTCACTTCTAGTGCTAAAAATAACCTCAGGTCCACCTCAACAAGAGGCAGAGGTGGATTGGGTGCGAGAACACTGCAGCATCAGGAAACCACATCAGAGGAGCTCCACCACTGGGATCACATCAAAAAGGGACACTTGGAACATTAAAAACCCCCAAATCCTTTTGGTTTCCGCTCTTTCTTTAAAGGGTTGTTGGTTGTGTTGGGGCACTTATCCTCTCATCACTCAATTCCTGTTTCCCATCAGGCTCTTTTATTTTTCCTGATTAAACCTTTGCTATCTCTGTGTCAAACTGTGAGATTTAATCCAGAATCTTTTCCCTAAAATATTCTGGGAAGTGTTTCTGGAAAGGAGCTCATCAAAGTCTCTCTGATGTAGCTTTAGGAGAGTGACTGGAGTTTTGTGGTGGGACACACAGGATCACGGAGAGGAAGGAAGGACTTCAGTGATGTCCTGGGAATGGTCGGTCATCTGTGTGCAGGCAGGGAAGCCATAAAGGAAATCTTAATTCAGAATTCCACCTGCTGGAGTCAGCAAAGATTAATTACTCTACTTGTGCTCCTTGGACACCCATAAACTACATCACCCTCACTTCTCCTGGGATGACTCAATGGCTTTAAACTTTTTGCTCCTTTTCCAGTAAAATTAATGGAGAACCAACATGTTACCATTTGCTTTTAGGTGTTTACCAAAAGTGCAGAAATCCCCATTCCTTAATTACACAAGACAAATCTAATGATTAGAAGTCTTAATTAAACAGAGGAGGCAGAGCTGTCTGGAGAGAGTCATGGAATCATGGAATGGTTTGGGATGGGAGGAATCTCAAAGCCCATCCAGTTCCACACCCTGCCATGGGGAGGGAAAACTTCCACTAGACCAGGTGGCTCCAAGCCCCTTCCAGGCTGGCCTTGGAGACTTCCAGGGGTGGGGCAATGTGGACCCAATGATGTAGATCCAGTCTTTGGTTAGTGTAAATTTAAGCTCTTTTAAGATGATCTGCACCAAATTTGGCTCCTACCTGAATTCGATGCGTGTTTAAAAATTCAGAATGAAATCATCTCAGTCTTTGTATTTTTATGTTGTGTCTGCCACAGACGTGTGACAACAAAACACCTTTTTTTTGGTATGTCTTCAAAATCTGCTGGAAGAGGGTATTATGGGAGAAAAAGACCTGTAATGTGCTTGGTTGGTTTTTCGACATCATTTTCCAGGTCCTATGAGTACAATTCAGGCTTTCAAAAAGATCAAAGGGAGATCTTTTTGTTTCATTGTACATTTGAGCAGATTAAAAAATAAACCAGAAATGAGTAACATAAATCAACATAAAATCAATAATAAGAAAAAGGACTAAAGTGTTTTGTGATTAAACTGATGAAAGCACAACAAAGAAATGAACCTCAGGCTGGGCAGATACATTTTACCAAAGGCAAAACCCAGAGGGAAGGTCTTTTCTTGCCAAAATTATCGGGAATCAGAACTGGAAGAGCTTCCTCTCCCCCCACACTCTCATGTGATAAGAAGTTATTTCTCAATCAAATATGAGAAGCACAAAATAAATCAGGCTCAATCTTTAATGAAGGAAACCACAGGAAATATGTGTCAAGAAAAGAGCAATCAAACAGGTATAAATATTCACAAGGAGGGCTTTGATCTCCAAAGGTCTCCCATTGGAAACAGACCATCCTCTCACTTTTTATGCAAGAGGAGAATAAATCAGGGCAATGACATGGAATTAGGGTTGTTTCCTCACCTCCAAATTCCCCTATCACCATTTCAAGATGTGATAAGTTAATTTGGCAAGTGCTGAACTTCAGCCTGGCCTCTCTGAACATCAGACATTCTGCAGCACCTCCCAAAGCTGCACAAACCCAATCCAATCCAATCCAATCCAATCCAATCCAATCCAATCCAATCCAATCCAATCCAATCCAATCC
>VXBT01003894.1:25655-89980 GCA_013400235.1 Oriolus oriolus | reverse complement strand
TCCAATCCAATTCAATCCAATCCAATTCAATCCAATCCAATCCAATCAACACTTCATTAGGGCACTGGATTTTTGGCATAACAAAAGGAAGAGCTTTTCTCTTTCTGGCTGAATACGCTTCCCACCTTCCACAGGCAGCTCCTTCCTCAGGATGGCTCAGGGAATCTCTTCAACTGGAAAACAGCTTCAACTGGAAGGGATCAGTGATCTTGTGGATTTACAGGGACATTTCTGTAACCTTTTAACAACTGAGATACCTTTTTCACCTTTTCTAACACCTTTGCTGTTCCAGGCAGTGGGATGCCATCCTGATCCAGGATTCCCATACATCCCGCACTCATTTCCACTGTGGGAGGAAGTAAACAACAGGAGGAAGATCAAACCAAGCCTTTGCTTTGTTGGGAGCCTCAGCTCTAATGCCTCCAATTGCAGGATCAGGCGATGCCGCACCGGGAGCTGAGAGGATCCAGGAGTGTGGGATGTTGGGGCTCTCATTAGGACTTCAAAAGTGCTGAAGAAATTTAGTGCCCAAAGGGTGGGACTCATTTCACCTCCCTCAACCTCCCCAAGCGGGCGCCGGGGCCGGTGTCTGGTTGTCTAGACGGCCTCTGGTCTCCAGGAAGAACAGTGGGAAGGAGCTGCAGAGGTGGATTCCTCCCACCTGCTTCCACTGCCTATTTTGGGAGGTGATGAATCACCGTCTGGAGATGCCAGATCTCTTTCCATCAGTCAGAGAGGGAGTCTCAAAGAGGAAATTAGAATCCGTGGCCAGTTTGATGGCTGAAGGAGGGAGGAAAGTGCACCCAGGCCCAGTGTTTGATGAATTCTATGAGGAATATCCCTTGAAAATCCCAGCTTTGACTTCTCACATAGAGTAGGGGGAGGTTAATGAGAGGCAAAACCACGACCAGACTGAATTACCTTGGTTAACTTTGGCTTTAGGATACAAGAGAGTGCACTAATCAAATCAATCCTCCAACATGTCATGAATGGCTCGGACAAGAGTCTGCACAGTCCAAGAAACTGTGTAAAAATCCATGTTCTGATCTAATCTTACATGGATCTAATGGTGTTGGCACATGCAGGTTCCTGCCATTGTCCAACCGGACTGTGAGGAGCTCTTGATGGCTGAGGATAATTACAGAGCCCTTTGAGACTATCGCATAAAACACCTTCTGAGAGCTTGTCCGGAATCATCTCTAGAGGCAACAAACAAATTAGTGAACTCCAGTGTTGCTCTAATGAATTCCCTTTTTGGCAGTGCATTCAGGGAGTGAAATGCTGACAAAGGGAGCGATTGCAAGTTGTCAAAATGACTCATCCAACACCTCATCAAAATATTTTCCTTTTTGGCTTCCTTGCTCCTTCCCTTTTTTATTTTTTTCTTTTTTGAGTCAAAAAGCGTCAGGTTTTTCTTCAGAGTGCTCTCCCCTTTCCCATGTCCACATTCACAAAAACAAATTGGTGATCCTTGAGGTCTTATACACCACTTATTATTCCTTGGACAGGAGGAATTTAAAAAAGCTGCCTTCCCACTGTGATCCAGTAGAAACTACAGGAATGTGACCAACACAAAAATTTTAGCCAGTGCTGAGCAACTTTACCCAAAATCTCTTCCCTTTCAGGAACCCAGTGGCTCTGGTGAGTTTGGGAACTGGGGCTGCTGCAGCACAGCTGTTTCACAGATGTTTACTTGCAGCCTATGCTGCATTCCAGGTGTGTCCCACACATCCGACTGAGATAATGGGGTGCAGAGAGGGACACATCTTCAGCCTGACTGATGAGCCTGGTTTCCTCCACAGGGTTCCAAACAACTGCTCTTCTTTGGAGTCAAATCTGCATTTTGCTTCTGATAAATCTGTTTAGAACTTCAAGGACCGGAGAAGTTCCAAACTGCATCTTGAAGTCTCTCATATTTGTTTAATCTGATATTTCCAATTGTGCTGGCAGCCCAGTGTGCACTGCAACTGAACTATTATAAACAAAGGTGTAATCTGAACCTTGTAAATATCTGGAATTATCCCTTTTGGAAATGGCAAAAGTAGCAGTTTACACAACTAATTTATACCACCAGCCCCTCAAACTCACAGAAGTTGCAATTACAGGTTCAATTAATGGCTTTGGGGATCCTGGGGCTGCAGTCACGTCCTGTGGTTTCCATGTGCATCTTCTTTTCAACCACTTGATATTAGAAAGTTGTGTGTTTGGAGGAGGTTTGGCATAATTTTTATGATCCTGACTCTTGGAAAATGTTTTTGGAGGGGGTTAATGAGGATGAGGGAACATAGAACCTGGATGTGTCCAGCTGCCATGCCATTGTACAATATGGAGATTCCACCTAGCATTGCTCCCTTCAGAAGGCAGGACCGAGGGCATTCAGTTGTTTGCACTATAATGCCCTTTTTTTCTCCCAAACACATCATCCGCAAAGGGCTGAAAGAGCCCTTTTGTTTTGACTTTCCAACAGCCAGTTTGGAGAAGGTCTGGAGAGGTTTCCTGCCTCACCTCCCTGGGCTGGTGATTAGGAGAGAGATGGATTCATCTCCCTGGTGTGAGTCAGAGCCTTCCCTGGTGTCCAGCCTAATCCACTCATTAAGACTTCCTCTGCTGGTGCAGAAAGCCCAGCCCCTGCGGAGAGCAAATTACCCCCGTTCCCCTGAGCACAGCCTCAGGGACTTCTTCGCTTGGAGCTGCCTCCCCGGGGAGTGTCAAGGACATGTCTGGCAAAGTCACCCAAATTCAGCTGTCACTTGGTGAATGGGGTGGATCTCACCAAGCTGGAACTATTGTTCCTTTTTTGTTCCCTGTAGAGACTTCCAGGAGGTGAATCTGAAAGGGCTTTGACACCCAGCCTTGGGAGAAGCTCCAGAATAGTGAAAGCCAAAGAATTAACTGTCACAAATAAGAACTTGCAGGATAATTCCAGAAATAACTGACACTGATGGCACAGAGCGTAAATCTGTGAGCCAACAGAAATATGTCACAGACCCTGGATGAAACCTGATCTGCTTCACTGGTGTTTCAGGGAAGGTCACCTTGAAACGCTGGACATTCCCAGGATTCTGCACATTCCCAGAATCCCCAGAATTCTGGGATTCTGCGCATGTATCTGGGGGACATTTTGAGTCTTTGCATACAAATCCAGACCTTAAACTCAGTGAATATACTGGTGTTTCAGATGCAAAAATGATCCATCGTGACACAACTTCCACAGTGTTTGTTGTTCTACAGTTGACTTTCTTATTTTATTTTTCCTTTGAGTTACTTTTCCCACCCAAAATTGTGAAATTACCCCCACAAAGTGCAAGTCTGCAAAACATCCCATCACACACACAGCCTTATGAGACACAAAACCCCAAACGACACACTGCAAACAAATCACAAAGAGTTCCTTCAAAAATGTTTCTAAACTATAATTAGCACTAAGTTAGGGGAGCACTTCAAACCGTAATGTATTCGAAGGCAACTTGCAAACAGAGCGCTTTTAGATTCCTTTTTATTTCCTCAGTAGTTACTATTTGCCGGGCTGGTTTGCATTTCGAGGAGCATTTATTGCTGCCAGGCAAACCAAACCCTTAAGTGCTTAAATTAACGTCCTGATCCTATCAAGGCCAGCTTCCCAAAATATATATAAGGGGCAGCATCCCTGCGTCGCTCCAGTGGGATCCCTGCTCCTCTCCTGCACCAGAGCAGCCCCATAACTTTGCTATTCCACCTTCAAATAAGCCACGATGAGCAGGCAGGCACCAACGGTGAGATCTGTCCTGGGACGAAGAGGCTTCAGTTCAGCCTCGGAGATTTGTGGTCGCAGCTACGCCGCGTCTGCCAGCCAACCCGTGCGGTGCGGCGCCGGTGCCTACAGCAGCAGGAGCGTTTGCAACCTGGGCAGCAGCAGGAGAATCTCCTACGTCAACGGGGGCTGTGGCACCGGCTGCTTTGGGGAGATGGGGTTCGGAGGCATGGGCTACGGGAACGTTGGAGGAGGAAGGATTGGCCTGTGCGGCCCCCGGGGATACAGCATCGTGCGGGGGTACCCCGAGCGCAAGGCCGACGGCATCCAAGGGATCTGCATCGACGAGCGGCTGCTGAAGCCCCTCTGCGTCGGGGTAGACCCGCTGGAACACGAGATACGCTGCCAGGAGAAGGAGCAGATCAAGACCCTCAACACCCAGTTTGCCTGTTTCATCGACAAGGTGAGTCCAGACCTGCTCCAGAATTGCTCTTCCTTGACGAAAACAAAACCTGACCAACCCCCTCCCAAACCCCTCTTGTGCCACCACCCCACTGACCTTCTCCAAAGCCCCAGTCCAGCTCTGCCATGAACCTCCGAGCTGGGTCTGTGCAGGGGTCCAGCTTCCCACAGAGAATTTTAGGATAATTCTAACAATTTTTAATAACAAATAATAATCTTAAGAGCATGTTGGTCCAGACTGAGATCTTTTTAATGGGGCTTATTTCAGCCATGTCCCTGTCCTGGCATTCCACGGCCTTTGAATCCCAGCCATGGTTGCACTGGACTTTCTTGCAGGTGTCTCCTCTTGGACAGTCTCAGTTCGAATTGGATTTCACACTGCAGTTCAGGTGGAAGTTACAGCCCTGACAGGTTCATCTTTCTGTCCTGTGTTAAATAATTCCAATAATTCCCTCCTCTTTGACTTTAAATATAGCGACAGTTCCCAAAACATTCCTGAAGGCAAAGGAGGTTAATTTGATCCAGACATGTAAAGGTTAGAGATAAAATCTGATCTGTAATCCAAGGATCCCTTTGTAGAAAAAACAGAGACGAAGCAGTTTCACTATCTGGGGACTCAATTTTATCCTAAAATGCATCAGAAGCACCATCTGGAGGAGTTTTGTTCCTAATAATTGTTAAGAAAGGAAGATTTAGACACTGGGCTCCTGGATTTCTAAATAATTTAGACATGACATTTAGATTTCTAAATAATTTAGATGTGTACATTCTAGATTTTGAAATAATTCAGACATGTGACATAAAGATTTCTAAATAAGGGCAGATAACTTTCAGGTCATGGTGCCGTGTCATCTCTCACTTCCTGAAAATCCCATTCTTGCACCCGTGGTTAACAGCAGAGAGTTAAACAGGTGTTGAGCCCTTGCCTTCACCTCTTTGCTTGAAGAATTGCTATTTTTTGCCTTCAGGTCCGATTCCTGGAACAGCAGAACAAAGTGCTGGAGACCAAGTGGGGCCTTCTGCAGCAATATGTGCTGCCAAAAAAAGGGAAAAACCTGGAACTGTACTTTGAGAATTACATCTGTGACCTGCGGAAGCGCCTGGACTGTTTGCTGTGCGAAAAGCAGAAACTGGGCAGTGAAGAATGTGCCACGAGCCAGCTGGTGGAGGAGTTCAAGTGCAAGTAAGGACCTTCTGGGCTCCTCTAGCTGGTGGCATTTTGCTTTTCTGGTTCATCTTGGGTAACTTCTCCCAGACTTGTGGCATGTCCCCTCTGGGAGTGCCACATTCTTCTGTCTCACTGGTGAACACTTTGCATTGGTAATGTTGTTGTTGCTCACAAAGAAGCTTCTGATCTTGGGATGGTTTAATGTTGGTCTCCAGACACTGATCTGGCAGCGCCTGGTGGCAGTCCCTGTGCAAGTGAGAGCTGTCTTTTATATCTGAGGTTATTGTCATTTATACCTGAGGTTATTGTCATTCGTACCTGATGGTTGATATCTGAGTGTCCAAGCATTTTTCTTTCCTCAGCCCTTTTCTCCTCTTTTTCCAACAGGTATGAAGAGGAAATCAACAGGCGCACAACTGTGGAGAATGAGTTTGTGGCACTCAAAAAGGTGAGAAGCTCAAACTACATGAATCATTATACCTGCAGTAGATTTATTTGGGGCAAAACTTGGCTGAAATAGTGAATTATTAACAAAAACCCAAAAAAGTGTTATGATGAGCTGAAGGGAGACTTAGGAAGAGGCACAGGGTTGGGAAAAGAGGCAAGTAGAAAGCAAAAATGTCTTCTCAAAGTTTACATCATCGGCACTACAGCACCAGTTTTGTTGCCTCAAAAACTTTCCTGAAGTGTGGGGGGGGGACAGAGCAGGACAGGTCACACCGGAACACCTGGTTATTTCTGACTGTCTCTCCACATCCTTTATTCTTGGACATCAGAAAAGCAGGGATCATTTGAAGAATATTAAAAAATTGTGTTTAAATACTCATTAGTCAATTGTGGGTTTGTAGCTGCGTCCTAAGTGATAAATCAACTAATTCCTGTAAGTCGTGTTGGAATGGTTTCATTTTCCTTCAGGAGGCACTGAGCATCCTGACTCACCCTCTCACAGCTTTCTGCTCTTGAAATCTTGTTGAGACACATTTCTGTCTTGTTGGTGTTGCTTCTGTGTATTTCTCCAACATTTACAGCCAGGTTTGGGCTGGAATGTGTGTGTCTCCCCTCTTGCAGGATGCAGACTGCATTTTCTTGAACAAGGAAGAGCTGGAGGTGAAGGTGGATCTGTTAAGGAGGCAGCTAGAGCTGCTGAAATGTGTGTTTGAGGAGGTGAGTTCCTCTGGTCCATCCCGGGTCTTTGGTGGTCCTGTCTCATCCTTCAGGTGCTCCAAATTTCTCCTGCTTCAAATCCTGCTGGGATGTGTCTCATACCAAGCCCTGAATAATTAAAAGCATGGAAGTACAAGGTTGATATAAAATTAACATGATTATGCTGGAGATAGGGTGGTTCCCCCTTCCTTCATGCAGCTCCAGGTAGGAATTGGCTGTGTCCTAACTCTACCCCGGAGAAAAGATGCGTCTGTCTCGTTCCTCCGGATTACAGCTGCCTGATTAGAGCTGAAGCAACTCCCAGCTCAGTCCTGTCATTAACTCACTCAGGCAGCTGGAGATGAGAGGATACCAAGGGTTAAGTCACTCCAATTCCTAGCCCTTGATGTGGACAGACTTGCTGCAGGTCAGCACGTAGGTCAGCAGTCACAGGTGGCAACTCATCCCACTGCAGGATTTTCTGCTGAGCCATCCTGAGGGACATTTCTTGACTTGTTCTATCCCTCAGCCGCTCTGTGTCCCAGCCCTTCCCTCCCTGCAGAGCCTGAGAGGTGAAAAGAGCTGACTAAGCCCTTCCCAACCCGCAGGAACGGGCCCAGGTCGATCGCCAGCTCTGCGACACCTCGGTCATCGTCAAGATGGACAACAACCGAGATCTGGACATGGAGAGCATCATCAAGAACGTCGAGTGCTGGTACCAGGAGATTGCCCAGAAGAGCAAAGAAGAAGTCGATGCTTTCTACCAGACCAGGGTGAGTAAGAGGCCACCTGGGTCTGTGCCTGGCAATGTCACAGGCCAAAGGTGACAACTGTCTTGTTTCTTGGTTCCAGTTTCAGGAGCTGCAGGATAAGAGAGGGAAATACTGCGATGACCTGCAGAGCAACAAGTGTGAGATTTCAGAGCTGACCCGGATGATCCAGAAGCTGCAGTGTGAGCTGGAGAGCGTCAAGAAGCAGGTAGGAGATGTTTCCAGAGATGTAGGACAGCTCAGACACAGGGCAAGGTGATGCATTGATCTTTAGGAGACTTAAGATCTGCTCTAGGCCTGGCTGGAAAGTGAAAAGTGGGTGGAGACGGATGGGATGCTGGTGGGTTTTCCCTGTTTGCAATTGGAAGAGCAGATGTATCCAAACCCAGAGTGCTCAAGAACTAGGATAAGAAGCCTTGCAGATGCCTGCACTATTGTCCTCCCCTGACAGGTCTCCTGCCTGCAAACCTCCATTTGTGACGTTGAGCAGCGCGGTGATTGTGCCCTCAAAGATGCCCGGGAGAAGCACGTTGAGCTGCAGAACGCCTTGCAGAAGGCCAAGGACGAGCTGGCCTGCATGCTGCGGGACTACCAGGAGCTGCTCAACGTCAAGCTGGCCCTGGACATCGAGATTGCCACCTACAAGACTCTGCTGGAGGGTGAAGAGAGCAGGTGGGTGACACTTCTCCCTCCTGTGTATCTGAGGCCATGGCAGTTCCTGCTCCCAAGTGAATTCTACAGCTCCAGGATCTCGCCAGGCTCGCAGAAACTGGAGCTGGATAGATGCCTGGAGGCCATGGAGGCCACACGGGTGCCAGCAAACGCGGTTCCTCTACTAGGGATAGTGAGGCGTGTTCCAACGAGGGACTAAGTGGGCTGGATTGTGGCTGGAAGTTGTGAGTAACACGGGTTTCTCTTTTCTCCCCACAGGATATGTGTGGGGAACCCCGTGAGCGTGTGTAAGTAACTGCACATTTTCAGCCATGAAGATTTCTTGTTTTAGGAAAGATATCTTGGGGAGCAGCATTATCTGCCTGCCCCAGGTCCCTCTGCCTCCCTTTTCCAGTTCTGGAAAGCTTAGCCCCAGAAATCTCAAATACCTCTGAATTTTGAAAAAAATCAGCTTTTGGAGTGAGGGGAGAAGGTCAAATTCAAGACCCTTTTCTGCTCTTGGAGGCAAGAGGGAGATGTCCTGGTGACTATGGGATATGTACTGAACCTGGGAGGGAAAATGGGAGGGGGAGGATGCACGAGGGGATGTGCTGGGACACGGGGGGAGGAGCTGGAAGGAGCAAGGGCTCAGACACGTTGGGCAAGTCCGGAGGAAATCAGGTTTAGTTGGTTCTGTCACTCAAGAAACAACCTGCCCAGTGAAAGTCTTCCAGTTTTCCTCCCTAACTGCTGATTCCCGTGGGCTCTGTTGCAGCTGTGGTCAGCAGCGGCTACAACATCCCCGATGACTGCGGGGTGCTGGCAGCCAACGGGGCCGCGTGTGGCTACGGCTCCCTGGGCAGACGGGCCGGGAGACACAGCTCCCAGGCCGGGGGCTTCAGCTCCCGGAGCGCCGGCATCCACCCCAAGAGAGTGCTCAGCTCCGTGGCCAAGCAGTGCATCCCAGAGGTGTTTTGCCAGGCGGGAGGGGTCGGCTGCAAGGCCGGGGGGTTCAGCTCCCGCAGCGGGGGGTACCCAGCCCGCACCGCCGTCAGCGCCGGCAGCGGGGGCCTGAACGCCAGGATGGGGCCCTGCCAGGCCGGGGGGGTGCTCGGCTTCGGGAACCAGGGCTGCGTCATCCGGCAGCTGGGGGGGCCCCCCGTCGTTGTGTCCAGCAGCCCTGAGGTCGTGGGGTGCAACAATGGCGTGGTGGGGAATTTCGGGGTTGTCAGAGACCCCTGCGTGGTCCCGTAGGGCTGCGGAGCCCCCGGACAGCGGCGCTCGGACGCGCCAGCCCCGTGCCGAGAGGATGCAGGATGCTTCCTCTGCCCGTCAGTAGCAACATTTGTCACCAAACCCATTCCCACATGTATTAACCCCAGATTTTTTCCCCCGAGTTATGTTTTCAGAGTCCCCAAGCCTAAAGACCCCTCTAGAAACTTCTCCCGCAGGTGCTCAGCACAGTGTGATTTCTGAGTTCACACTTTAGGTTTTCACAGCTTTAAGGGTTTGTTTGTTGCGCTGCCTCCCCGTGTCTTTTCCCATAACGAGCAGATTAATTAACAATATTCCCCCCTCCAAGACCCCTCTTTTTTCTTCCAGCTCCTCCCAAAGCATTTCAGAAAAGAGAGGGAGGATTTAACTGTTTAACTTTCCCAGGAGATGCTGCAAAGAGCAGACTCCCTTTATTTTTATCCTATCTATTTCTGGTCGAAGAAAATCCTGAGCTGCAAATTTATGCTTAAATCTGAAACAAGGCAATTTTCAAAGCACCTGCTGATTACTCCATAGCCATCAGCTTTTTTTTTTTTTGTGTGTGGAATTTGCTTATGGATGATACATGTAGTAATTTGGTTTGCTTCTGCATGTTGGGGTGGCTGGCTCAAGACGTGCTGATTTTTAGAAGAGATCACCCCCTTTCCTTTTTCAACCCCCCAAAATGCCAAGGGAAGTTACTGGTGCATAAATTGTCCACGTTGACACCTTGTACAGCGTAATGGAGCTGTTCCCGTTGACTGCTCGAACTTCCCAGCTTCTCACTGTGTCCTCAATAAACTGCTTTGAAAGGACATCTTTTGTCTCTCAATTTTTCCATAGATGGTATTTAAAGAAACAACTAAATAGGTGAAAAAATACTCTGGGGAGAATGAAAGAGACCTTTGGATTCTCTGTAAGCAGTTTGGGACATGGTGGGGCTCAGGTACCACTGGGGTTTACTCTGGTTTATTTATCTCCTCATAGCACCTCATGTAAGATATTTTATAGACCAATTAACAATTGATGTCAAAGATTTCCAGAAACCTCCGAAATAATCCTGAGCACCACACAGTGATGTTTTCCAGCCTGTTGCAACCTCCAAACAATGTATTTGTTTGATCCTTCCATGTCAGAGCAGTTGAGTGAAGATGAATTCAACACTGCCCTTCTGGGCTCATAGGTCTGGTGATCAGGGCTGTGGGACCAGAGTCGTGTTTCAGACATAACAACTTTGCTTTAGTGGCTTTAGGGATGACAAAGTGTTATGACTTAAAAGGTAATGAGATCTCTTGGCCATAATGGGATGGGATTGACTTTGCCCGGCTTTGGAGTCTTCCATGTTGAGCTCAGCAGGGTTGCTGGGGGTTTATTTCATGGAAAAAAATGACATTTCCACAGGGTGATTCATCTGGCCTAATTCATCAGGTGCCTAATTTAGCATGAAATGCATCGAGCCTTAGGCCGTCTGCACCAATGGGATCTGTCCCGGCTCTGGAGGCAGCCCCGGGCAGGGAGATTAACCCAAACGTGGGCGTCCCATGCCAGGCACCTGCAAGTTCCCAGGAATCCTCCCTGGCTCTCCCCGCCGGACTTGCAGATGCTATTATCACAGGGAATTTCTTCCTGTCTCCAGCCCAGGAAGAATTACAGGTCACACAGCCACAATAATCTCCCCACTCTCACAGGGCAAAATTCTAATTGCAACCTGAAAAAAACCGGACAATTAAAGGGCGACGCAGGGAAGAAGATCAGCACCTTTGGGGAAGGGCAGGGGATGTCATTTCCACGCTGAGAGTGGAAAATGCTTCATCCAGCTCTGACCAGCTGCGTGTCAGACCCTGGAGGGGTGAGGTAGATGCTTGTCCTCCACTTGTGCCCTCTCTCCAACTAGGAATCCCAGTTCAGCAGTTTCATTTTTAATTGGCTCCAAGTAGATAGGATGGAGCCCACCTCAGTGGGGAATTCTGCATCCGAGCTTGCTTCATTCACCACTTGCAAATGGAATTTGGAAATAGGATTCCCTCACATCAGGCAGCTCCCATTAATTGTATGAACATCCCAGATTCCCTGTGTGGTGTCTGGATGTCATGCGGCCTTGGCCAAGTGTCCAGGAAACACTGCAGCTCCAAATTTGGGTCTGGTGTCTGTGAGGAGGCCTGGCCATCCTTTCACAATCCATACCTGGAGTGATTTGGCTTGGTTTTGTGCCGAGGCCACTTTCTGTTGGGTTTTGCTAAAAAGATGGTTTCTTGAGGAAGAGGATGGGGAGGAAGCCCTGTTTTGGGGCTGGGGTTTGGTCCTCACCTAGTTGACCTGACCCATTGCTCTTCCCCCTTCTCTGCCTTTATGGCCTGGAAAAGCAGGAACTGGCTTTGCATGGCACTCCCAGCTCAGAGGGGTGGGAGCCTGGCAAGCCCCAGGATTTCCAGAGCTTTCCCCCCTGACCATTAAAGCTGGGCACCGGAGCAGCCCCAGGCAAGAGAGGGCTCGAGCCTGGGCTGTCCCTGCAGGGCCTTGGGCTGAGCTCAGACAGGAGCCTGAAATATTCTGAGCATTACCAAGGGTGACTCTTACCATTCCCGACTGAGGAAGCAGGAGGCGACTGCCTGATTTCAGAGGAATAATTAACTTTTAGTGGCCTGAATAATAGAGAGAAGAAAGGGAGATGATCCTGCCTCACCCAAAACAAGGGCAGCTCCTTTCCTCCTCCTCCTTGAGCCAACACCCAAATATTCTGAGCTATAATATTAGCAAACCAAAGAGGGAAATGAAGGCTGCATTAATTTTTCTCTCTGGTTACAGCTCTTAAGAATTTTATCACAGGAGCAAAGGGAAAAGGTTCATCCCAAGTGGTTTTCAAACCATTCATTAAAGCTGTAAAACAAGCTCAAAATCCTCTCCTGGCAAGGGATCACTACTTGTCTTCCCAATGTTAATTTTGTGTTTAAATCTTGGAGATTGTTTTGACTTCGTTATTTTTATTTTCTTTTTAATCTTAAGGAATGTTTTGACAATTTTTCCCTTCTTTCCAATAGCAGTAAGTTCAAACACTCATTATAAGTTGGGGAAGTGGATTTTCTGTCAATTAAGAATAACCGGAGAAAACATTTTGATGCTGGAGCAATGTCTCCATGAAATTCTTTTAGGAAAAAAAAATTATAAGAATTTTTTTTTATTATTATTCTTATTATTCTTATTATTATAAGAAATAATATTATTCTTATTATTATAAGAAATACCATTCCAGGTATTGGAATGTCTTGGGTTGGTTGACTAATTGAATAAAATTAACTTCATCCCAGCCAAACCCAGGACACCAAACCAAAGCCTACCATGGTCAAGGAAATGAAGAAGAGAATGGGAAGAAGCAAAGCCATCCAGGCTGAGTGCATGTGTCCCCTTCCATCATCCAGGGGACACATGGACCACTCAGAGGGTTCCCCCTCAAAAAACCAAATGTGTGCTGCCAGAAGAGCAGCATGAGGAAAGGCGAGACTCTGCTCCTGCACCAGGAACCTCCTGCAGACACCTCCCCACCCTTCCTAACCAGCATCTTCCAGTTCAACCATCCTGAGCAGGGTGGGACAATTCTGCTGTAAATTCATCTTTAAGAGAGGAGAGATTTATGGCACCGACCCACCCAGCCTGAGCTTAATTTACAGACTAGAAAGGTGAGGGTGGGGCCTGGCACAGGCTGCCGAGAAAAGCTGGGGCTGCCGCATCCCTGGAAGGTCCAAGGCCAGGTTGGACAGGGCTTGGAGCAACCGAGGATGGGATGGGCTTTAAGATCCTTCAGTGGGATTCTTCTCGTACATCATCTCTCTGCACTGAATGCACCAAGACCAGAATGTAGGAAGAGGAGAAGGAGGTGGGACTCTGATAGGAACAGAGAGAAAGTAATCTCCCAGAAAATCATCTCTCAGAAGTCCTGGCCACAGCGTGTCCCTGCAGCACAAGGCAGGAACAGCAGCACAGCCACAGCCACGGGGGGAAGAACACCCATCCCAGTAAATATTTGGGCTGGTAATTAACCCCCGCAGAATTAATGGAACAAGGAAATGTTCTGCGAGCCAAGGCTGTCATTTAAGCTTTTCCACTTGCTCATTATTCCCTGCGTGTGAGAGTTACCAAAATGGTTTTTTCTGTCAAAAGCTGACACCAACCACCACAAGCCTAACAAAAGCGGGCGGGCTCAAGAGACATTTCTTCCATCCAACCTGGGTAAGGAATCCAAGATAAGGAATATTTTCTTAAGTCTGACACTAGACAGGCTCTTTCCCTGGCCTCTCTGCCCCTTCCTTCTCTCCTGACCTGGAATAAGATAAAGATGCTGAACCTCTGCACTTTAGAATGGAATGAAGAGGTTTTGAAGCCTTTTAGCACAGGAGCAGCAGAAAAGGGAAAACCAAACTCATCCAGCCTTCAAATCAACAGCAACAGCAAAAACTGGATCAGATTTATTGGAACAAGAACCCTCTTTGGCCTCTGTGGAGAGGGTGGTGGTGGAGCACGTCAGGAGGAGGCGAGAGGGACATGAGGGGAGGACATTTGTGCCCTAGGCTTGGCTTTAATAATCTCAGAATCTGGGGAGTGCAGAGATTTTGGGTTCTGGTAGCAGAGGAGTTAGAGGATGGATCGTGGTAATGGTGATCCCAGTTGCTCTCACTATGCAAACAATGAAGTAGCTGGAGCATGAGCAGAGCTCTGGGGATTAATCACCTGGGACTGTGAGACAGATAAAGAAATCTCAGGAACAAATCTGCCTCCTTTGCTGACAAGGTAGGAGTGGGATTTTTGCTTTACTCCATGGTGGATTCCTTACAGAGTCAAACTGGAAGTTTGACAGTCCCCAGTCACACCAGAATGATTTGGTTTGGAAAATCCCACTTTAAACCAAATCAACTTGTGCCATTTCAGCTTTTGATTTTAGGTGTTAACAAAAAGGTTTAAATGTCTCAGAATTTCCTGGAGGACTTGAAGGTGACTGATGAGTCCCTATCCCTGGAGGTGTCCAAGGAATGACTGGGCATGGCATTCAGAGCTCTGGTCTGGGTGACAAGGTGGGAATCAGTCACAGGTTGGACTCGATGATCCTGGAAGGCTTTTCCAGCCTCAATGATTTTGGGGTTCTGTGAAGCGGATGCAGATTTATGGCATCTTTTATCCAGGGAATGATTATCAGGGATGATCTGGGGTTCTTTGTTTCTGGCTGTCCAATTTTCAGTGTGTGTTCAGCTCCTGGGAAGTCCAGTGGTTTTATTTCCCCTTTGTGACCCCAAATGAGATGGCCCAGCTCTTTTCCTGAGACACTGCTTTCTATTCATTACCCAACACACCATTTACTACAACCATGGCTCCCCTGTTACTAGTTCCAGCACGCAAAGATGGAGCCCAGTGGGGGACTCAGGGCTGCACTGATGGGAAATCCAGGGTTGGATTTCCAGCCCTGCAGCCCCAGGAAGGTGGGAACAAACGAGATCCAAAGAACCTGCAACAGAGCAGACTGTGGATAAAGATAGGTAAGAAATTAGTCCCTAATTAGTTCCTCCTGCCAGCACTCATTCCTTGCAGTCAGACAGCTCCACAATCCACTCTTTATTCCAAGCAAGTTGTTCCCTGTGATGTGGTCAGTGTTACTAACAGGAGGGAGGGGGAAGGGTTTGGTCAGAGATCTAAGTTGTGAAGGGGTGGATCAGGGCAGGACAAAGATATTCCAGGCCTGTGGTCCAGGCTTAGTGTGTGGTGGAGGATTCTCCACCTCCTTGGATAAAACAAAGTGGGATCGTGCAGGTTTTTTTCCTCCTCTGCTTAACACAGCTTCCCTTTTAAGGTGGTTTTAGTGGAAATCCCAATTTTTTTTGGATGCTTCAGCCCTGGAACATGGGGAACATTGGACCTATTTCTTTGGTGGCCAAACCAAACATCTGGGTAAATTCTGATCTAAATTTAAGTTGTTCAAGGTTTCGCTTCTACAACCATGAAACCTTCTCAGAAGATTTGCTCTTCCCAAAGCACAGACGAGCAGATTTATCACTGTAAAAGCTGGACTTGGTGATCCTTTTGAGTCCCTTCCAGCTGAGAATATTCTGTGATTCTGTGATTGTTCCTCTCCACTTTTTCCAGATCTGTGTCATTGAGATGGCTTGAGGAAGCTCCCAACTACAGACAACACCCTCCACAAATCTGCTCAGAAGAAAAGAAGGGAACCCAAGCCCCAACCAGCCATGCAAAGCAGCCAAGTGTGAACCAGAGTCGCTGGTCCTGCTCTGGTTCTGGGAGCTGCACGGTGCTGCAACAGTGCTGCAGGGCAGGGTGGGCTGGAGAGGCAGGAGCTGGGATTGCTGAGATGTGTTTGAAGAGCAGCAATCCCTCCTTTTCTGTCTGTAGGGAAATGCAGGTTGGGTTTGCTTTTTTCCTTGAAACACCCTTGTGTTCAGCACAGCTGAGTTTGGTGGTGACAGAGCTGGGCTGTGTTACCCACCAGGGGTTGTGGGCTGGTTCTATATGGGAACAAAAATACCACCAATATTCTTCAGGGCAGAGGTGCGGAATCCTCTGTCTTCACCCAACACTTGCTGGCCGTGCTCCAGCTCAGTAGGGGGATTTGTTCATTTCCAGGATTAAAGGAGGCTTTGGTGTTTTCCTCTGTGGTGAATCACCCCAGTCTGGGCTGTAGCTGCAGGATGGAGGCTCCCATTAGCTAATTAGTTCTGCATTTCCCCAAAAGTGATGCAAATGAGGGGGATTCACTCCGGACTGCAGCTTTTCTACAACCTTTAGGCACAAGGTTTGTGATGCCTCCATTGCTGTGAAAATGGACAACTTTTGGGATATAGGCCCTGTTGGAAATCCCAGAGCACAGCCCAGAGCAGACTTCAAGGCTTTGAACCATAAAGGAAGGAGGAATCAGCTACTGAATATTATTGCACAAGAGCAGCTTCCAGCTCTGGAGGAGCCCAGATGTTGACCTGGGATAAGGAATTAAACAGGACCTCTGCCAGCTGCCTTGAAATGGGCTATTTTGTACGACAAAAATTAAATTGGCAGTCACTGTGTGAATAAAGTAAGGGGGGGAAAGGGAAAGGATAAAAACCTTTCAGATTTTAAGCTTCTTGTTAAGTTTTGGGGTCAGAGAATGAGGATTCAGGGTAAAGGAGTGAACAGTCTGCATCCAAGACCTCTGGATTCAGAATGGGGGCCAACAGCCTGCCCTGCAGAGCTCTGCGTGTGATGGTGATGAGGCTTTGGGTGGGAAGGAGGTGCTAAACCCCACGGGGTGACAGGTAATTATGCCAAACCCAGTAGCAGTCTCAGAAGGTCCCCTTTATCATGAACTCTTGGAGTGACTTGAAAGGAGTTACTCAAAGGGGCAGTGACGTTTTGGGGACAGCCGGGGGTGTTTGTCAGGCCTTAATGAAGTGAGGCTGAGGAAGCCACAGCTGTCGTGCTCAGTAATTAAAGGGAAAGTAAAGCCTCCCGTCTGTGCTTTGGGAGCAGCCTGGCTGCAGACAGGATCAGGAAGGTTGAGCTGAGCAGTGACAGCATTGCAAAAATGCCCGGGAGGGAAAAAACCATTAAATGATCTCCAGGTGAAGCCAAGGAGGAGCTTGGAATACCAGGGGTGCAATTATTGGGATGCCTTGAACACCAAGCTGGCTTTGGATCATTGAGATTTCCGCATGCAAACCATTCTGCATGGGGAACAAGAGACGCAGGTGCTTCACACTCCCTGGGATCACACACAGTGCCCAGCAGGTGGATTGCCCCATGGGACATTAAGGGTGAAAATTCAACCACATAATAACAAGAACAAAGAGAATAACGAAGGCCAAACATCGATGTGTGTTTGTTGCTCTGAGAAACTGCCCTGGAGTTCCCCCAGTGAGTGTCCCCAGTGTGTCTATCCCGCTGAGCCGAGGGGGAAGAGGGAGCCTGAATCACTTGGGATCACACAGGTGCTGAGCTGGAAATGAAAATGTGAATTTCTAACATCCCACTCAGCAGAGTTTGCCCAGAAAAGTGTAGGTTTACATAATGCGTTTTCTTTGCTCCTCCAACAGAGCACGGCCAGAGAGTCCTGTTGGCAGGAAACAGATTCATGGAATGGGCTGGGTTGGAAGGAACCAGAAAGTTCACCCAGTGCCACCCCTGCCAGGGGCAGGGACACCTCCCACTATCCCAGGCTACTCCAAGCCTTGTCCAGCCTGGCCTTGGGCACTGCCAGGGGTCCAGGGGCAGCCACAGCTGCTCTGGGCACCCCGTGCCAGGGCCTCCCCACCCTCACAGGGAAGAATTTTCTCCTGATACCTAACCTAAACCTACTTTCTTTCAGCGGGAAGCCATTCCCCCTTGTCCTGGCACTCCAGGCCCTTAGAAACAGTCTCTCTCCATGTTTCTTGTTGTTTCCTTCAGGCACTGGAAGGCCACAATTAGGTCACCCCAGAGCCTTCTCTTCTCCAGGCTGAACAATCCCAGTTCTCCCAGCCCTTCCTCACAGCAGCTGCTCCATCTGTTTAATAATTTCTGTGGCCTCCCCGGGCTCTCTCCAGCAGCTTCAGGTTCCCCCTGTGCAGGACCCCAGGGCTGGGGCAGCTCTGCAGGTGGGGTCTCACCTGAGTGGGGCACAGTGGCAGAACCCCCCCTTGCCTGATGCCCACACTGGGGCTCAGCCCAGGACAGGATTCACGGGAGGATTTTCCATTCCCATTTCTCTGTGCTGTTTCCTGACTTTCTTTTCCAGTCACTCAGTGTTGCGCTTTCTTGCAGCCCAGGTTCCCAGTGGATGTTGAGAGGGACCCAGCTGGATTTCAAAGCTAGTATGGGCACATCTCTGGCCATGGAAGGAAGAGTTTCCCAAAACAGGAGATTTAGGTCAAACAGTGAAGGAATCCCCATCAGAAACAATGAAACCAAAGCGTAACTTTGCACCTCTGTAGGAAGTGGTGGCTGCCCCTTCCTTGGCAGTGTCCAAGGCCAGGCTGGATGGGGCTTGGAGCAACCTGGGATAGTGGGAGGTGTCCCTGCCCATGGCAGGGGGCAGAACAAGATGAGCTTTAAGGTCCCTTCCAGCCCAAACCATCCCGTGGTTCTCTGATTCCATGACCATGCTCAGTGGGGGAAGGGATCATCGCTCCAGAGGTGCCATGACTGTTGCTTTCCTTTATCTCCTGGAGCATGTGGTTTTGTGGCAATTCAGGGTGTTAATCTCTGGAAATGGAGGATCCAACCCTGCAGGCTTTGCTGAGCCAGGGAAATAAAGAGTGTGGAGCCCAATGTTCCATCTGGCTGCTGCAGGGCACTGGGGCTTTAGGGAATGTTGGAACAGGTGTTCCTGAGTATTAGGGCTGCAATGGAGATGGTTGCCAACTCCTCCAGGACAAATCCTGCCTTTATCTCCACTTATTCGAGTGGAGAAACCATCATACACAGCACACGCACTGAGCTGCCACCGCTGGGGTGACACACCGAGGTTTTCTGCATGTTGGTGGCAAAATGAATCACAAAAGTGACTCCAACCATTCATTAAGGTAATAGGTACATCCTCCAGAAGCTCAGCCTTCTGTCATCTCCTTAATCTGAGTGTCCATCTGGGAAGTTTAATGAATAGGTGCTCACCACACCATTGTTATTTCTCCTGCTTCGAATTTGTCCCTTTGTTTTGCTGAGGCAGCTGTGGACAGATAAGAACCTCTGCTCTTGGATCACCCTCCCCCAGCCCTGCTGACTCCTGTCTCCAGGTTCTCCTGCAATGGTGGCTTTAGAAAACAATCTTTTCCTTGATGATCCCAAGCGCTCTCACTGACAATTCATGGTCTCTCTCTTCAGCTTCGTGCCTGGTTTTTAGGCAGCTGAATTTAGGTAAAGGACTCACACTGGAAGGGTTTTTATTTATTGGTTATCTCACCTGCCAAGTTGTTTTTACACTGCCTGTGAGAGGCTTTGCTCTCTAACCAACATCTCTCCTTGTCCTTCTTCACTTTTAAATTCAGCACAGAGATGGTTTTGCTGATAAAATCTCAGCATTCTCTGCTCCGCTGCCAATAAACAGCATGAAATGTTTGTGCATTGTCTCCACTTCACTTTTGCTTTAACCAAAACTCTAAGTTTGCAAAATTAACTCTGTTGCATCAAGCACCTGCTCACTGAGCAGCTCCTCCCTGTGGTACTACAGATCGTGGCGTGACACACAGACAGATTTCCAGGCCTATCGATGGGAACTAGTTGAAATTCTGTGGCTGAATTTCCCTCCTCCCACACTCTCCCCTTTCACTCAGCTGCTGGAAGGCATCTCCGGAGTCCGTGGTTGGCTCTGTGCATGAAGGAACATGTTTTCTGATTAAAACCATAGGTACCATAGAAGAGACGAGACAACTCTTCTGTGAAACAGCACAGCCCTGTTTCCCACCTCCAAATCTGATGCACTCCCCATGAGTGATTTTTTGCCAACCTTTCCCCAAAAACCACTGCCAGTGGACACCTTGTGCCCTCGGGGAGGCTCTCTCTCCACAGGGCAACTCCTTCCAACGCTCCTTCCCGGCTGCTCTGCTGTCATCCTGACACCCCCACTCTGATCCCACCCCATTACTTAAAGCCCTCATGGTCCCTCAGCCCCGAGCGCTGGCACAAAAGTTCTCTGGATGATGTCAAAATGCCTCACAAATTCCTATGCAGAGGAGGAATGTTACAAAGGAAGGGGGTGGGCACTTGTGGTGGTTGGTGCGAAACCTCTTTGTCTCTTGCAAAAGGTGGCTCCATGTGTTCCTCGTGTGAGACATCACATTTTATAGTCCCATGGAATATCCTGAATTGGAAAGGACACACCAGAATCATCAGTCCAGCTCCTGGCCCTATATAAGACATCCCAAAAATCCCAAAAATCATGTGCCTGAGAGCGCTGTCCAAAGTCTCCTGGAGCTCTGGCAGCCTTGGACCTGTGACCATTCCCTGAGGAGCCCGTTCAGTGCCCACCACCCTCTGCGGGCAACCCTCTGCAACCTTTTCCCAATATCCAACCTGACCCTCCTGACACAGCTCCAGCTGTTCCCTGGGTCCTGTCCCTGCTCACAGAGAGCAGAGATTGGAGCTGCCCCTCAGGATGAAGATGCAGCCCCTGATGAGTCTCCCCTCAGTCTCTTCCAGGCTGACTTCGTATGGCCCCTCCAGATCCTTCCCCATCCCCACGTCCCTCCTTTGGACCCTCTCCAGCATCTTCAGGTCTTCTTTATATTGTGGCACCCAAATCTGCCCCCCAGATGGAAGTGAGGCTGCCTCAGCCCAGAGCACAGCAGGACAATTTCCCTCCCTGGCCTGGCCAGGCTGGGCCTGGTGCCCCCAGGATGTGTTGTCGCTCCTGGCTGCCAGGGCACACAGGTGGATCCTATTCACTCATTTTGTTCTCTGAGCAGACTGTCACAACACCCCAACACTGGTGATGGGACCACACAGGTCACCCACAGTCCAGCAGAAGGAAGGGAGAAGTTTTGGGAAGGTCACACCTGGAAACACCTCAAGTGCAAGCAGTGCATATGGGCAGGAATCATGGAACAGCCTGGAAGGAACCTCAGGAATTATCTTCTCCATCTCTTTGCCCCAAAGCAGCATAAATGGACGGGGACGATCCAGGCTGAGGAGCGGCTGTGGAGCAAGGTTACTGGTTCCCAGTTTCAGACCATCATCTCTACCCCAGTCCCCACTAATCCCTGTCTGCTTTGATGTGGGAGCCGAATCAAGCTGCACTTAAGAGATGGGGAACAGCCACCTTTGGAGAGCAGGACCAGCAAAACCAGCAGGAGGTGTCCCGGGGGCCTCATTAACCCTTTTAATGATGACTTTGTGTCCCTTCCGCAGGGAGCCACAAAAACTGCCCAGCCTGCAGGGAGGGAGGGAGAGAGAGCACCACCACCACTAGGCCCTGACAGCCCCATTTTTCGAGGAGAGGGTCTTAAAAAGCACTTTTCTCACTGGGACAAAGCAGACTCAGGAGGCTGTTGGATGGCTTTTCCAGCCAGAATCCCAACAAGAGGTTGGAAACCCCCCCAGGCTCTCCCTGTCTGCAGGGGTGGCTTAGCAGGTCCCAGTTTAGTAGGTGCTTAAACAGAATGAATTTATCTGGGCCCATGTAAATCTCAAAGCCACCACAGCTCAAGGAATATTTAGGGCCAAGCAGCTCAGGGGTTTCCCCTGTAAACCTGGGTGGAAGCTGTAGGTTTAAATCAAAGATGAATCCCTGAGAGAAGCAGTTTCATATCCTCCTTGGAAAGAGGAAGGTTGGTCCCTCTCTGCCGACACCGTCTCACCCACAACCAGCCAGGACAAAGTGTGAACATGTGAAAATGTCTCAAGGAAGATGACCTGTGCATGAAAGCCATTGCAACCCTTCTCCTGGGAAGCCCAAATCCCATCAGAGTCCTTCCTGCTTTGAAGTTGTGGAATCTCCACCATGTGACTCCAAACCAGCTTTGTGAAAGCTCAGCAGCTGCAAACCACAAGCACTGCCCTGGACTGACTCTCTCTGATGTGCAAGGCTGGGCACCTGGAAAAGCCACTTCTTAGGGATACGAGCAGGAGCCAGAGGTTGAAGATCAGGTTTGTTTTGGAGGAACAGCCCAACAGCTCTTCATACACAAGAAGGGATTGCAGGGCTTGCAGCTGGTGGAGGGTGATTGTCCCATGAGCAGCCTTTTCCCTGTTTTCCAACAAAACCAGGGGTTTGGAGGGTCTACAGCCCTGAAATACGTGTCACCCATGTGGCACAAGGCACTCCATGGTGAGTGGCTGAGCAGAGATATGGGGGATAACTGGCACCTGACCTCAGCCAGATGCAGATTTCTCACAGCTGGAAAAACTGGAAAGTTGTTGTCCCCAGGGAAGGAGGGCCATGTCTTTCTTGCCATGAAGAGGAGCTGGAGTCTCTCTGTGGTCCTGCTGGCAGCAGAGCTCGGAGCAGCAGCTGCTCCCGGTCCCGCAGCTGTGCAGGGCTGAGCCACATGGAAAGCAGGGCTAGAGCCTGGCTCCTCCCTGTTTTCAGCTTGCCCATGGTTGTGCCAACCTAAAAGAGTTCATGAAAGTCATGTCTGGACCTCCCTGAGGGCTCAGTGATGCTTTATCCTGTCCGTGAACACCCTGTCCCCAGGCAGTGCTCCATGTTTGGCTTCAGACCACACACCCTGTGTCCTCTCCAGGGATTGCACCAACACTTTGGCTCAAAATAAAACTAATTTCCGAAATATTTCTTCTCTTTTCACTTGCATGCAAGAGGTCCCAGTGCTTGGGTTACCTCAAAGTGACATGAAGGATGTGGTGCCCAAAAGTTCATTTGATTTCTCCAGCTATCTGTGAATGAGTAATCTGGGGTAGTGAAAGGTGTTCCTGGCCACAACAGGGGGTTGGAATGAGATGAGTTTTAAGGTCTCTTCCAACCTAAACCATTCCACGATTCCATGATTCTGTGAAAGTACATCTCATTGCAAGATGTGCATCCCAATATATAGCTATAATGGAACTACTACATGATTATAATTAAATATAGTATTTTGTTCATTTCAACCCATTATGAGACCTGTTAAAAACAAAGGAAAGACCCTTCCAGGAAATACTCCACAAATATTCTAAATATCCTGTTTCTTTTTCCTGACTTTTAATTCAAGACAATGCATTTCATGTTGACAATAGCACTGAGTCCTCCCAGAATGAGTTAATTTTGCCCCAGCAAAGATGTAAAGATTTCTCAGGGCAACCTCTGCAATCCCTTGTGCTTCTGTGATTAGACCCCTTTTTTAAGGTAAAAAAAGGAACTTTATTTGTTTCCAAGCAAATTCAAAAATCTTTTTAAGAATTTTAATTAAGACAGGATGATGCCTTCTCATTACCAGATATTACTGGAAGGATTTAATGTCAAAAAGGTGTGTCATGGGAAGACCAGGCAAAACCTTCACTCCAGCTGACATTTCTCAACCTGTTGGTAACACTTCACTTCCCTTCTTTGTTACTTCTCCCGTTCACGTGAATCTGCTGCGTGCCCCAATTCCATCACGCCCAGATTCAAAATTTAGCACCTTCCCATGGCACATAACTCAGTAATAAATCACTTTCATTTCCCAGAAATGCCTTATCTTCAATTCCATGTATCCTAAGGGGCAGAGGAAGCCCTGCTGGGCCCTGGCACAGGTTGCCCAGAGAAGCTGTGGCTGCCCCTTCCTTGGAAGTGTCCCAGGCCAGGTTGCATGAGGTTTGGAACAACCTGGGATAGTGGAAGGTGTCCCTGCTCATGGCAGAGGGTGGTATGGGATGAGCTTTAAGGTCCCTTCCAACCCAAGCCATTCCATGATTCCATGATTCTGTGAACCCCCATTTTCCCAGAGCATCCTCCCAGTGACCAAACTCATCCTTGGCACCACCTCACGCTGTTCCTGCTCCATCAATACGGAAACCACCAAGCCCATCCTGCTGGTCAGCACCCAAATTCTCTCCAAGAACCACAGCCATCCCCACAAGAGGAAGGAATAAATGCTTATGACAACACTCCCAACAACGTCAGTGCTGAGCCGGGACGGATCTGCCTTCCCTCTCCCTGTCACCAGCGGTCATTGCTCAAGAGCTCGCCCGGAGCTGGCCACGGACCCTGGAAGGGGCGGCATCACCACGACATTTTGCAGGAGGTCCTGAAACGTAATTAAACACTGTGGTGAAACCAAACCGTAAACAAGCCATGAATAAAAACCCCTTGAATTATTTTGCTAAACTATAATTACACAATAAGGAAGCAGATTAATTAAGTAAAATATAAGTCCTGAACCTGAAGCTTGCAAGCAAAGCAGTTTATTTTAATTTCCACATTATTTCATATGAGATAGAAGTGTTTGCTGTGGGTTTAAAATGTTGGAAGCCATTCCTTGCTGCCAGGCAGACCAAACCCAGTGGATAAATTAAATTTTTGCATCTGAGGCACCTCCTGAAATGTATATAAGGAGAAGGGCTCTGCCTCAGAGGAGCTAAAGGAGAGCTCCTTCTTCCAGTCCCTGCTCCTCTCTTGCTCCTCTGCATCGCCGTCACTGCCCGCCCGCCCCAGCCACCATGAGCCGACAGTGCTACACCTCTGGCTCCATCCTGGGAAGACGAGGCTTTTCCTCGGCATCCGCCGTCTGCGCCCTGGGCAGGGCCAACAGCAGCTCGGCCTCCGTGTGCCAGCCCGTGGGACGGAGGTGTGGGATCGGCGGCTTCAGCAGCCGCAGTGTCTGTGACCTGGGCAGAGGGCAAAGGATTTCCTTCGGCGGGAGCTGCCGCAGCGGCGTCTACGGCGGTGCTGGCGTTGGGCGCTGCGGCGTCGCTTACGGCGGGGGCCGCTTTGGCACCGTCGTGGGCTTTGGGAACTGTGCGAGCTTCGGGGGCCTGGGCAGCTACAGAGGCCTGGGGGATGGCGTGGCCATGGGGGGCTACGGCGGTGGCATCGGCATTGGCCTCGGCGGGGGGAGGTCCGAGGGGATTCGCGGCGTCAGCATCCACCCTGAGCTCCTCAAGCCCCTGTGCGTGGGCGTGGACCCCGAGGAGTGCCAAGTGCGGACCCACGAGAAGGAGCAGATCAAGAACCTCAACAACCAGTTCGCCTGTTTCATCGACAAGGTGAGACCCCACTTTCCCTGCCCCGCGTCCCTCGGCTCCCAGGGGTGCATGTCCCCAAAGACAACATGGGGAGCTATTTCTCCTGGTACCCTGGTATTTAAACATTTCTGATGAGCCATGGTGGTCCTTGCCTGGAGACCCTCTGGATTTAAGCCCTGCACCAAGGCAACACCGTGGGTGTTGTACCTTTGGATGGTCACCAACCTGCTAAAGACCTCAGTCAGGAGCAGCTCCAGGGATACAGTAAATCCAAACCTGTGAGTGATGAGATGGAGACACAGAAGGATAGGAAATTTTATTCCAAGTGTATAATCTGATGTAGCTCTCACAAATCTGTAAACTCCAAAGGACTTCTGCTTTCTTAAAATAGTTTGTATTTCATGAAGGTGATGTGTAAGGATAAATTTAACTGAAATGGGAGGAACAATTTTAATTTCTCTGTCCCTCTACTCTGCGAATGAAATGATTTGGTGAATTCCTAAAACGGTGTAATTTATCATTGTTTTCATGGCTATGTTTAAGGTTTTCATGACTGTTTAGAGAGCTGTTATGGGAAAGAATTTTTCAAGCAGCAAAGAAAATCTGCTGATCTTGATTTTCCTGGAGAGTTGTTCTGCAACTGGAAAAACTGAATCCACCCAGGAGCAGCAACTCCTGCTTCCTCCCATTTGTAAAATGACTTATTCATGACCCATCAAGGTTCTAGAGAGCCCTTTAATCTAGAAGTGAAAGGCATGATAAGTATCCACGATTCGAGTTTAAATCAGATACATCCAAATGAGGTCCTGGATGGAGCTTTTAGTGCTGAGAAAGACTTGTTACTGCCCTGGGCCTGTCGGGAGGCTGAGGATCTGGTTCTGGGGGAGGAGGGGAGGTGTCTGGCTGAGCCAGGTTCTGGAGGGAAGGGGAGGTGTCTGACTGAACCAGCGCTGGTTGAACCCAGGATTGGCCTCAGCACAGAGTGAAGGCACTGATGTTGCTCAGCCTGAGATTCGATGGATGGGACCCCTTTAGCTCAGAGAAGATGCCGGTCCCATTCAACTGCCTGAGACAGCAGCACCTGACCATTTGCAATTCTGTTTTGATTTTTGCTTTTCCCTTTGGGAAGTGGAGAAACCCTGGGACAGGAGGACCTGACTCTCCCATCTCTTCCCTGCCCAGGTGCGGCTGCTGGAGCAGCAGAACAAAGTGCTGACCACCAAGTGGGAGCTGCTGCAGCAGTATGTGCTCCCAGCTTCCCGGAGAAACTTGGAGCCTGTGTTTGAGAACTTCATCTGCAACCTGAGGAAGCAGCTGGAGTGTGTGATGGGGGAGCGTGAGCGGCTGGAGAATGAGGAGCGGTGCCTGCGGGACCTGGTTCAGGAGTTCAAGTGCAAGTAAGTCACGCACAGGGAAGCAGCAGACACGGACATTGCCTGCCTGGGTGGTGTTCCTGAGTGTGAATCTAAGGAAATTGCACTGGATGGATCAAAAAACTGGGGCACAGGGCAAGGCTCCACAGTACTGGATGAGTTTCCTGCACTGGGCACCCAGTGCTGCACTGGAGATGCTGGTGCTGGACTGGGAGAAGTTTTCAACCCCAGTTTCCTTAGGGAGCAGGATAGGAAACCACTTTTCCTCTGCCTCCTGCACACCCTTGGATTTGCCATATCAGATCTCCCCCATCACCTCTGCCTGTATCTTCCCCAGTGCCATCCATTCCCACAAAACCCTCAGCCAATTTTCTCCACCCTGCTCTTTACCCACATCATGTTGGGATTCATTCTCTCTTCCCAGAGGGAACATGGGAATTGTGTTTTTTAATCTAAGCTGCAGATACTCCTTAGTATCTCCCCGTGTGCTCTGCTAAGCCACAAACCAGGTCACTGGATCAACCTTTCCCCAGAGTTCATCATCTCAGGTGTTTTTTCTTGCTGAGCCACCACCGAGCAGGTCCAACTCACAGAATCAGCATCTTGTGAAAGTTCTTCCAGGTCCCAGTTTCTGAGTCATTATATGCCCTGACTGTGCTCCCCGCTGCACCCTGGAGTTTCACAGGTTGCTCAAGCTCCTGAGCCTCCCCTGGGGCATTTTGGCCACAGTATCCCCATAAACACTCCGAGCAGAGTCCTGCATGCTCTGGAAAAACACCTCACACAGCAGTAGGGCTGGAAGCAGCAATCCAAGCCTCCAGCTTTGCATTTCTGGTGGTTTGGCTGGATTTTCTGTCCTCTGACTCCAGCCACCCAAAACTCTGGTGTGGCTAAATCTGCTGAGTAAAGCCCAGTGAGGGGGTAAGAAACAGCAAGAAAGCAAAAATAATGATAAAAAATGAGGTGCAAAGTGGAATCTCATTTCCCATGGTCTGCACTGGCCAGTTGGGTGATGGAGACGGGACCCCCAGGGCTCAGCATCCCCCCACTCCACTTTCCTGCAGGTACGAAGATGAGATCAACAAGCGCACAGCAGCGGAGAATGAGTTTGTGGTGCTCAAGAAGGTGAGTCAGGACCAGCCAAACCCTGGGTGTGGGGCCTGTGGGAGAAATGGGGGGTCCTGGCACCATCGCACAGCCTGATGCCCCAAAAATGAGGCAACCCAAGGAATGTGGAGGGCCCCTCTGAGGTTTTCAGCACATGAAGCCCAAACCTAGATAGTGCTAAGGGCTGGAAATAGTGGGGTTTCCTCCAAATTTAAAAAAACCCTGGGATTTGCCACAGTTGTTCCTTCACCTCTTTTCACCTAATTCCTGGTATCTCTCCAGGATGTGGATTGTCTCTACCTGACCAAGGAGGAGCTGGAGGTGAGGGTGGGTCTCCTGCGGCAGCAGCTGGAGTTCCTGAAGTGCATCTATGCTGAGGTAAGAGCTCCTGGCCCAATCTGCTCCCCAGGGTGAGGCATCATCTCCTGCCCTCCCCACCCGAGTTTTACACCGAGAGTGCAGGGAAAGGTGTCTTTTCTGAAAATCCTGGAACTGCAGCCCAGAACTCTATGTCTTTAGATGTATTTGATAACAACACTGTTGCACCTACTTTGGGAAGGCAAAGGGGGTCTTGGTTGTCTCCTACATTGCTGCCCACAAAGGGAGGGATCTTTTGCCTGAAAACCTCTCAAATTCTAATCCAAACCATCCCTGGGTTGGCCGAATATTTTTAGCACTTGTTTTTTTTTACAATAGTCGAAATATTTTTATGAAAATAACACTTCTGTCTGAAATTCTGCAAGTTTTTAACAAAACACACAGGGGACACTTTGCCTTGACACCTTTTTGAGCAAAACCCCCTCAGCGGGGGTCACTGGGGCCCAAAGAACTCAGGCCCAAGGGATTCCCAGTCCAGGAAAGCACTGGCACAGCCAGGAATGCAGGAGTGCGTTGCTCCACCAGGATTCCCCGCCCCTCCTTAGGGAACTGCACCCAGCCATCCCATGTTGTGCCACCAAAACAGGTCCCAGCTGCCAGGTCTTGTTGGACACGAGTCAGCCAACTGGAGAACCCCATGGTGGGAGTTCATGGGGGAACCTCCTCCAACCAGACCCCCCTTGCCGGGGTTGCCGCTGGGCTGGCTGGAGCTGGTTGAGGGAATGGGACTGATGCTCTGGTCCTGCAGGAGAGAGCTCAGCTGGACTGTCAGCTGTGTGACACCTCTGTCATCGTGCAAATGGACAACAGCCGGGACCTGGATATGGAGGGCATCATCAAAAGCGTGGAGTGCTGCTACGAGGAGATTGCCCAGAAGAGCAAGGCCGAGGTGGAGGCTTTCTACCAAACCAGGGTGAGTACTCCATGAATTTCCATGACAGACCATTTCTGAGACCATTTCTGAGACCATTTCTGAGACATTTCTGAGACACTTCTGAGACCATTCCCATCCTCCATGATGCAACTTTAACCCACCCTGCGTTGTGTATTAGCTGCAGTTTGCTAAAGAAAGTGATGCCAAAAGAAACCAAACCCAAACCCAAACGAACCTTAAAAGTGTTGAGACATTTTGGTACGAGCAGAGCAGATCAGAGTGTTCAGAGATGTCCCCTTTGTGCACCCTGAGGAGCATCATCACTTCCCAAAGGGCAAATCATAGAACCCTAAGACTGGGAAAGACCTCCAAGATCAGCAAGGCCAGGACTCACCAGAGACTCTTGCCTTGTCCACGCTGAGGCTGTGTCTGGGTGGTGCCCCAGGGGCACTGACCTACGTGCAGCTCCGGAGATTTCCATCTTCCCGGGAAGGTAGGGGGCCCTGGGATGGGGAGATTTGGGTGCACTGACACCATCCTCTTCCTGTGCAACAGCTGGAGGAGCTCCACAGCAGCCGGGGCAAGTTCTGTGATGACCTGAGGAACAACCAGAGCGAGATCGCCGAGCTCAACAGGATGATCCAGAAGCTGCAGTGTGAGTCAGACAACGTGAAGAAACAGGTAGGAACAAGGGATGGATCCACCTGGGAGCTCAGCTCCTCCATCAAAGGCCATTGTCCTACCAGCCCCCACCCTGTGGAGCTGCAAAGAACCCCCTGCCCCAGATTAGCTCTATTTTAACTTCTCATCTGCTGTTTGTGCACACAAAAAAGCAGATTTACTTCTCACTTCGCAAATAAGAAGTGTGTTGGTTTGGCTGTACCAGAATCAGTGTTTGCCGTGGGCTCCCACCAGGTTGCAGCCAACAGATTCCATCCCCTTCATCCCAAATAGCTTGGCCACCACAAATCCAGCCTAAATCTTGGCTCTCTGGCACTTCCTGGCTGGGAAATTAGGGGTCACATGAGCAACCCTGTGGAGATACCCCTTAATATCACCCCTGGCTGCCCTCTTGCCTGGAAAAATTGTGGCTGGAAGTGTCCAAGGCCAGGTTGGATGTGGTTTGGAGCAGCCTGGGCTAGTGGAAGGTGGCCCTGCCCATGGCAGGAGATGAGACTGGATGGGCTTTACTTTACTTTACTGAAGCTTTGTGGGAATGTCCTCCTGTGGCTGTCCCCAGATCTCAGCCCTGCAGACGGCCATCTGTGACGCTGAGCAGCGGGGAGACTGTGCCCTCAAGGATGCCCGGCAGAAGCTGATTGACCTGCAGACAGCTCTGCAGCAGGCCAAGGACAAGATGGCTTGTCTGCTCAGGGACTACCAGGAGCTGCTCAACGTCAAGCTGGCCCTGGACATTGAGATTGCCACTTACAGGACGCTGCTGGAGGGAGAAGAGAGCAGGTAGGAGCAGCCCTGGGTGCACCTTGTAAGGGTGGTCAGCAAAAGGCAATGGGAGGAAAAAGAAATGTTGCACCCAAGCATGCAGAAGGGAGCAGGGTCCCTTTTTCGTCCCCATGGGTGCAGAGGGGATCATCCTCTCATCCAAAAAGAGGATGGGATATTAGTATGACCGTGGAATTTGGGATCCAACCCTGCAGTGCTTTGGTGGGCAATTTGAACAAGCACCTCGCACTCCAGTGCACCAAAAAGAGCTGAAGAACCTGTCAGGTTTCTACGGAGGCAGTGGCTGGGCTCTGCTTGCCTGTGTATTTGTGGAATATGTCCCTAAATACATCCCTGAGACGTTTCTTTCGTTGACAGGATATGCACCGGCAACCCTGTGAGCGTAGGTGAGTTAATGAACCGCCCGTAATTTCCTTATAAGCCTTTTAAGCTTGTAACCTTCCTTTTAATTAAGCCGGGTTTTCTCTGCTCTGGGCGTGACCGAGCCTGTTTTTCTCCTGCAGCCGTGGTCAGCGGCGGGGGCACGGTCGGGGAGTGCCGATCCCTGTCTGGAATCGGAGGCAAATGCACCGTCAAGACCGGAGGGGCCGGCGCGGGGCTGGGCATGGTCTCGTCCTTCGGCAACGCCGGGTTCAGCACCCGGAGCGTGGATTGTGTCCCCAAGGTCGGGGCAGGATTCGGGGCCAGAAGCGCGGTTGGCTGCGTGGGGAGGGAAGTGCTCACCGGCGTGGACGGGGTCCAGTGCGCCCCCGGGATGGGCAACCTGGGCAACCTGGGCAACCTGGGCAACGTGGTGTGTGCGGGGGTGGAGCAGTGCGGCCCCGGGCCCGTGATCATCCCCGGGCCCCCGGGGGTCTGCGGGAACAGGTTCAGCACAGCCGTACGCGTGGTCAGGACGACCCGGTAGAGACCGGCGGGGCCCGACACGGCAGATTTTATAATAATCAGCATTTCTGCAATAAAACAGTATTCCCCCTCCCTCTGACATCCACAGGGATCACACAACCATGCGCTAGGACATCGCTCTGCCTAAACCCTTTGCCTGACAAAACCCACTCTCCCTCTGATGTATTTCTTGGGGGAAACTCCCCCCTGCCCCTCTCAGCCAGGTGAGATTTTCATTTCAGAGACCATTCCTGCCTCCACACATCATCTTGGCTTTTCAGTCACCCTGCCCTGCTTGACCCCTTTCCAGCAGAGACTTTCTTTCCCTAATGCAGCTATTGCAAAAGGATGAAAAATTTGGTCATCCCAACTTCAGAGAGAGAAGCCACAATTTAATTGTCCGAGATGACGCTGCAGCTGTAATTTAACTTCTTTAATGACAGCAGAAAATCCAATTTTTCCTGTTTACGAGAGGGTTGGGAATGCTTATGCAAATTGGTCCAGGTTGCTACACCGTGTTTGGTAGAGCAGATTTTAATTATGCCCCGACGAGCACCTTATATTTCTGTAGTTAAATGCATGTGTTGTTTTTCCTGTGTGTAATAGACGGAGTTAAAGCTTTTAATGTGTAAGTGAACAGAGTTATTGCCCTTCGCTTACTCCAGACTTTCAGCTGTACCTTCAATAAACTCCATGCATAATTCATGCTGCACTGCCTGGGCTTTATTTCCCTCCCTGATATTGCAAATCACAGAAATTTCCTCAAACCTGAGTCTCCAAATGGGTGGAGTTTGGAGCTTCAAGAACTTTTTGTCTGCTCTCCTTCCTGAAGCACCTTTGCATACCTTTATTCCATCCAATGATTAGTGTGGCCACAAGGAAGTCTGGAAAGGAGGCTGTTTAACCATCTGTGGGATATGCAGTTTGCTTGGGATCTCTCACTGTGTCTGGGATCTCTGGAAACTGAAAAAAAAGGCAGCCAGGCCTTTGTTTAAAGGAAATCAGTGAGAAACAGCTCTGGGAGTAACATGAAAATAATCCCACACCACACCCGTGAAACCCTCTCACGAGAGCGGGTTGAATTTTAGAAGGAAGTAAGAGGAAAGTGCAGCTTCCCAAAATGCGGCACCAGGGGCTTCTTCCTCAGCTGCCCCCTTCCTTAAAGTATGTGAACTCACACAAAGAGCAGGGTCTGGAGATGTGGCTGGACATGCCCCTCCATCATCCCTTCCAGGGAGGGAAAACCTTCTCTCACAATTGTAGGAAACTGGGATTTAGGAGAAATCACATTGCCCTCTCCCTTTTCTCTATGAGGGCCGTAGAACCATGGAATATCCTGGGTGGGAAGGGACCCACAAGAATCATCTAATCCAAGTCCTGACCCTGCACAGGACACCCCAAAAATCCCACCAGATGCTTGAGCGTTGTCCCAATGCTCCCTGAGTTCTGCGGGCTTCCCGGTTCTCCTCGACAGTGACCCACTGATGGGTCTCTATAACTTGGCTGGGAGGATCTTGCCATGGTGACAACTCAACCCAGCCAGATGCACAGCTGGAATCACGGGAACACCAACCGGCCCTGCACCTCCCTCCCTTCCCACAGCTCCCCATGGCACAGCCCACGGCCCCTGAGCCAGCTCTGCTCTGCATCACCCTTGGAGAAATCTCTCTGTCCTCGTCCAGCCTGGAGCAGCACAGGGTGTGGGCAGGTTCATCTGCCCTTGAAAGGCTCACGAGAACCAGGTGCTGTAATTTATTCCCCAGTGTCCCACTCCGCTTCCAAGACTTCCCTGCTGACTCACAGCTTCTTTCCCTTGACCTCTCCAGGGCTGGAGGATGAGCTGAGCCCCCATCCCAGAGTCGGTCTGTCCTCGCTGGTGGGATGGGGATGAACCTACCATGGGATGAGCTCCGGCCTCTGCTGCTTTCCCAGCATGGGGCATTCCAGCTCCCCTCATGGTTTATTGGATGTGATCAACAGAGAGCAGAGCACTAATTATATTTTAATAAATTCCACAGTGGCTGGGGGCTGGTGAAAGCCAAGTGGGTCAGCCTTGGTGAGAAAGAAAAACTCACCCCCCTAAAGATGTTTTTGGAAACGCTGTCTTCATCTTTTCTGCTCCATGAACACGACTCGGGCTCCATCTCATTTCTATGTAAATACCAAGCAGAAACACCCAAACAAGAAGCTCTCAGTGCCCAAGCAGCTCATAATTTATGTTGATCATCTCCCCGCAAAGCAATACCTGCACACCAAACACCAGCCAGCTCCCTGGGGGACAAAAGCAGTCTGGCAGCTCTTGCATTTCTGGGAGAAAACCTTTAATCATCCCTGTCCTCCCAACTATTGCAAAACCCATGTTTGCTGCTACCTGCTTGAAGATGTTCATGTAGATCAGAGTATTTTGGAGAGAAAAAAGCCAGGAATGTGGGTTTGGGATGGATGGAGGTCAAATCCTGCACAGCGTCCCTCCCAGAGCCTTTTGTAAATTGATAGAGTCTAAAACTATGGATTCATAGAGAGGTTGGGTTAGAAAGGATCTTATAAACCATCTGGTTCCACCCCTGCCATGGGCAGCAACACCTTCTGCTATGCCAGGGGATATCCCAGCCTGGCTTTGGACACTTCCAGGGATGGGGCAGCCACAGCTGCTCTGGGAAATCCATTGCAGGGCCTCCCCACCCTCACAGGGAGGAATTTCTCCCATATTTTTAACTTTGACTTCCCCTCTTTCAGCTTGAACCCAGAGGCTGGCAGAGTTGATCCAAACAGACAGATGAAAGTGCCACATCTGCCTCTGGGTTTGGAGCCCCATCCCTCAGCTCCTCCACACCACCAACCAGACCAGGAAGGAAAGGGAGCGATTTTCAGGTGGCCTTCGCGTTGCTCACATACCCTGTGGATAACGAGCCGAGGGGAGAAGAGTGTGGGAGCCTAAAGTGACAATTCCCTCTTTCTTGTCGGCAGCCCCACCTTTAATCCCATTACATTCATTCAGCTCTAACATCTGATCTGAACCCGTTCTTCAGCTTCAGGACAAGCTGCCTTTACTGGGGTCAAGCAACCATGAAGACAAAATCTCATTTTCCCATCGCACCCTGGCTTTGAATTTTATGCAAATCATCGAAGCAATGGATGCTCATGAATTTCAAGTGACATTCCAGATTCAGACCCACATTTTCCAGAAAGAAACAAGCTGACCTGCACCATCTGGGAATCATTTCTCACTGCAAAGGGAAATTATCTTTCAGTGCCCCAACTCTCCCATTTGAGCGTGCTCGGCAGCGTTTCTCTGAGGATAATCAGATATTTGGTCTTCTGTGTTCAGTAGCACCTGTTTAATTGTTCTTCCAGAGATGCCAGTGGGATTTTAGCTCCTTAATGGTTTTGTAGCACTGGGGCACAGGGATGTGTTTTCAAGGGCAAGTAGAGTCCTGTCCTGTAAATATATTTAAGCTCCAGAGTGCTTAGTGCAGAGTGCAGAGTGCAGGCAAAGCCACCAGGGCAGCCCCACGCCAAAAACCAGCTGAGCTCTGATGTGCGAAGGATGAAATACTCTCAATGCTGCAGTTCCACGAAGTCTGAGGTGCCAGAAAATGTCACCACACCCTGCTGAATTCGATCTTTTTTCCCAAGGACTCCAGGAAGTAAAATAGGGAGAACTTGTGGGAGTATTTTTCATGCTGGTTAAATCTGCTTTTGGCAGCATTTTGGATGGAAGGTTCAAAGATCTTTAAAAGAAATCAGAGCTGGAGAGAGCCAGAAACTCAGGACTGACTACACCCTAAAGCAGGCAAATAATATTGTTCTACAGAGCTGGGCAGAGTTTTTCAGAAAATCTGCCTCTGTTTTTGAAATGGTTTTTAGGTCAAGATGAAATCGCATTGATCAGATCATTAGCTAGCTGGAGAAATCACAACACAGCCTCTGGGTGGGATGGAGTTGTCCTCTGGAAATGCAAATATCCAGAGGAGAAGCCTAGAAAACCTGCCATAGGCTAAATAACGAACATAAATGGGCAAAACTTGAGGTGATATTTAAATCTGGAAAGGGGAAAGAGGAAAACTTGATCAGGACCTCTTTGTCAAGTCATCCCAAAGAGCTGGTCCCTGCCCAGGGAGCGGGAACAGCAGACGGGATAAATCAGAGCCCCAAAAGGGATGTCAGGTGTCGTGAACATCAAGCTGCCTTCTGCCTTCAGGTGAAGAAACCCCATGAAATATTTTTGTTCAGATTTAACCATTTTGTTCTCACTGTCTTTCACTTAAGTTAGTCCAGAGGACTCTCCACTGATCTCTGTGTTGATGTGCTCCATGTTTTAATTAGAATTGGGGGATCAAAGACTTTATTTCTGGTTTTATAACATTTTAAAATTATTTCCTTTCACAGTGAGGAAATTACAGAATCATGGAATCCCAGCACGATTTGGGTTGGAAGGGATCTCAAAGACCATCTCATTCCACCCTACCATGGGCAGGGACACCTTGCACTAACCCAGGCTGCTCCAAGCCCCTCCCAGCCTGGACTTGGACACTTCCAGGATTAGGCAAAATAATACAAAATAAAATAACCGATCTCTGTGAGTATACAGAGGCTTTGCATCAGGCTGAGCTCTCCCTGCCAGAAGTCTGGGTGTTAGATAACTCTTCCAGCTGAGCGGATCCAGCCCCAGGAGGTGTGTTTGGGTGCAATCAGGGTTTAACAAGTCTCAGGGAGACAGCTGCCTCCTGGCACGTCAAAACCATGAAGGCACTAAATTGATCACTGGACTTCCATGCAACCAAGCCCACATCCCTGGGGGATAAAAGGGGCACCCGTATTCCCTTTCCTCAGAGAGCTGCGGAGTCTCTCTGGCGGTGCAGGGCCCTTCTCTCTGCTGCCGTGATGAACCGGACGCTCAGCATGAGGGCAGGAGGTGGAGGCCGATCCTACAGCGCTGCCTCGGCCGTAATTCCGAGCAGCAACAGGGCTGGCTTTAGCTCTGTGTCTGTGGCACGATCGGGAGGAGGTGGCGGTGGCTTTGGGAGGCTCACTGGAGGAGGTGGCGGCGGTGGTGCTGCTGGTGGTGGAGGTTTTGGCAGCAGGAGCCTCTACAACCTTGGTGGTAGCAAAAGGATTTCCATCGGGGTTGGAAGCAGCTTCCGAGCTGCTTTTGGGAGTGGAGCTGCTGGTGGCTCTGGCCTGGGAGGTGGCGGCAGTGGGGCTGGCTTTGGGCTTGGCAGTGCTGGAGCTGGTGGTGGGCTTGGGCTGGGGCTTGGTGGTGGAGGAGGTGGATTTGGCAGCCTTGGAGTTGGTGGTGGGCTTGGGCTGGGGCTTGGTGGTGGATTTGGCTTTGGTGGAGGTGCTGGTGGGCTTGGCTTTAGTGGTGGGCACGGAGTTGGCGGAGGGTTTGGCTTGGGTGGACTGGTGGGGCTGGGAGGATTTCCTGGGGGCCTGGGTGGTGGCAGGAACCCAGCAGGATTTTCTGGTGGCCCGTCTGGAGTGGGTACAATCCAAGAAGTGACTGTCAACCAGAGTCTCCTGGCACCGCTGAACCTGGAGATAGATCCAAACATCCAACAGGTGCGGAAAGATGAGAAGGAGCAAATCAAGACCCTCAACAACAAATTTGCTTCTTTCATTGACAAGGTGAGACCTCGTCGGGTGCTGTGGATCTGTGGTAGAGGGGGAGTGAGGGGCTAGTAGGTACAACAATATGACTTCAGAGATCTCCAGACCCATTTCCTCCCTGCATGTCTTCGTTAATTCCCTCAAACAATAATGTCCTTCTGAACAGTTAAAGGGGAGAAAACAAGACAAGAAAATTGTAGTAATGGGATTAGATCCAGGTTTTGGGCCTGAGAAATAACACAGGTTAGTTGAACTAGAATAAGTCAGTTTTGGGTCCAGGTCTAGGGGCTCAACCCAACTCTCTTTCTGGGCAATCACAGCAGATGTGTTGGTCCTTGTTGTTTAATGCTTGCAAGATAAAATCCTTTATATATTGACTCAATTGACTCAACCACTCAAGTCCTTCCTTGCCTTTTAATCGGATAAATATGTTGTATGTGTGAGCAAAAGGAAAGCCAATCAAGCCTTTTAGCCTTAGTACTCAGACCTTGGCTTTAAGGAAGGAAGACAAATATCTTGCAAAGAAAGAAACCCCAGAGGGTGTGAAAGAACTTCACTGTCTGGTGAAGAAAGACCTGAACCCAAGTTTTCTTACCATTGCTCGTTGGCTAAATTAAATGGCCTCTGAAGAGAACTCTCCACTGAGGGTGGATTTGCTCAGCTACAGGTTAGGCTAACACAGCCCTGGATAATCCAGAGGATATTCCCAGCTTGGAAACTCTTAGCTTGGGAATCCATTGGCTCCTGCTGTGCATCACTCCCAGTTACTGGATATTGGCTGTCAGCTCACAGATATCTTCTGCCTAAGCCTCTTCTGCTTCCCAATGCTCAGGTTCGCTTCCTGGAGCAGCAGAACAAGGTGCTGGAGACCAAATGGACCCTTCTGCAGGAGCAGGGCCAAAAAAACAACTCCGGCAAGAGCAACCTGGACCCGCTGTTTGAGGCCTACATAAACAACCTGCGGCGGCAGTTGGCCAACCTGCTCAATGAGCGGGGACGCATGGATGGGGAGCTGAAGAACATGCAGGACCTTGTGGAGGACTTCAAGAACAAGTGAGTGTGAAATGGGGTGTAAATGGTTCAGCTGAACATTGAACAACGGGAATTTTCACCCAGAGGATGGTCGGGTACTGAACAGGCTCCCCAGGGAATGGTCACGGCCCCAAGGCTACCAGAGCTCCAGGAGCATTTGAGTCTAACTCCTGGCCCTGCACAGGACACCCCACCAATCCCACCCCGTGCCTGAGAGCGTTGTCCAATGATCCTGATGGGTCCCTTCCAAGTCAGCTGAATCTGTGATTCTATAATTCTGTAATTCTATGATTCTATAATTCCATGATTCCGTGATTAATCTCAAAATTTTCAATTTCTGAAAGGAAAACATCCAGCCTGAAGTATTAATTGAGATTTCTCCAGGAAAGGGGAAACAGTTTCTCCAGTTTGTACTCCAGCCTGTAACATAGAACATCACTAATCACCTCCAATACCCCCTGCTCACAGGTATCTCTCCCTGCAGGACCCATTTTCCTCAACAGCACCAAAAAGGCTCCATCGACATTTTTCCCAGCAAAAAATGGAAACTCGGCCAGGACACAGCACCTCGTGATGGCTCTTGCAAAGGAAAATCCTCTAAACCAGCTTTACCATCCTTGTTCTGTCTGCATTAAGTCAAAAATGTCCTTTCAGCCCTTTGAGAAATGGGAATCTCACACATTTGAGCTGGACAGTTCCCAGGAGGCTGATTTGGAGATGCCACCCTCAGTCCAGATTACCTTGCAGTCCTCCCTGGACACCTGTTCTGCTTCCTGAGGTCTGATCCAGCACCTCTTTCCCTTTATCCCTGCAGATACGAAGAGGAAATCAATCGGCGTACGGCAGCAGAGAACGAATTTGTGGTGCTCAAGAAGGTGGGTGAGACAGGAGGTGCTGCAGATGCTGAGCCAACCCCAACCATTGCACGGACTGGGAATATCCTGAGGGATGGGAGATGTCATGGAGCTGCATCCTCATCCTTTAGAAGGGTTTTTAATCACCATTTGATCGTGGTATTGCGGGAAAGGAATGGAGGGCTTTTAGGAGGGAAGCAAAATCTCCTCCCTCTCCTGTCCCACAACGGACACAGGTGCAAAACAGACTGTGTAGAGACAAAGGGGCTCAGTCGTGCTGGGAATCCCAAGTACCAAGGCCAAAGAGCCAGGACCTCCCTCCTTATCCATTTCCAGATTACACACAGCACTTTTCTGGGGCAAGAGATGCCCTCTTGGTGCTCTTCCAGAGGGATGTGCCAAGCACAGCTTCTCTACCAGGCAGCAGGGAAAGGGGCAGCCTCATCTCCCGGCTTGGCCATTCCTTGGCTGTGCCAAGGAGCTTCTTCCTGGCTGAGAAGAGGATCCAGGTGCCACAGGTGCCTCCATAGCTGCTCTTTTCCAGGACGTGGATGCTGCTTACATGAACAAGGTGGAGCTGGAGGCCAAGGTGGATGCCCTGAGTGATGAACTCAACTTCCTTCGAGCCCTCTATGAGGCGGTACAGATAAATCCCTGATTCCTGTCCTGCCGTTGTCCTTGGCTGGGGACTGCCACCACTCTGGGGGTTGGGAGAGGTAAGTGCAGCTCCCGTGTGCTTCTCACAGGAGCTGGCCCAGCTCAGTGCCCAAGTGTCTGACACTGCCGTCATCCTGTCCATGGACAACAACCGGGACCTGGACCTGAGCAGCATCATTGCCGAGGTCAAAGCTCAGTACGAGGACATCGCCAACCGGAGCCGGGCTGAGGCCGAGGCTTGGTACCAAACCAAGGTGAGCTGACCTATCACTGCCACGGGAAATCCCTGCTGTCCCTAAGAGGGGCTGTTTGAGCCATGTCTTGTCCAGCCAGACACCTCAGATGGTTCAGGTTCCATCTTCCTTCTCACCTCAGTTTGAGGAGCTGCAGGCCACAGCTGGGAAACACGGTGACGACCTGCGCAACACGAAGGGCGAAATCTCAGAGCTCAACCGGCTCATCCAGAGGATCCGCTCTGAGATAGAGAACACGAGGAACCAGGTAGGAATGGCAAAAGAAGCCGACAGAGCCCCATTCTGTTGTCCCTCAACACCACAGCTCAGCTTTGCTGATCGGGGACTTGTGCACTCTCATTGAAGGTGTTGAATTCCCTCCTGGACAGGGCTCCACACTGTAAAATTTAACTATTGAGTCGTTCTTGCCAGTCTGGCATTTCAACTCCATCCATGTTAGCTCAGCCGGAACACTTCCCATGAACGCCCCGGCCAGAATGGGTTTCTTCCTTGGGTGACTCTCACCCAAAGGGAAGAGCAGCTTTCCAAGCCACCCCTCCCTTGCAGTGTGCCACCCTGCAGACGGCCATCGGAGACTCTGAGGAGCGCGGGGAGCTGGCCCTCAAGGACGCCAAAGCAAAGATGATTGACCTGGAGGATGCCCTGCAGAAAGCCAAGGCCGACATGGCCCGGCAGCTCCGGGAATACCAGGAGCTCATGAACGTCAAGCTGGCCCTGGACATCGAGATTGCGACCTACAGGAAGCTGCTGGAGGGCGAGGAGAGCAGGTGGGAACAAAATCCTTGTGGGGATCATAGTGACTATCACTTTTCCCATCAGAGGTTGGTTCCTCTGTCTCTGTAATTTTGCTCTAATCTCCTCTAATCCCCCAACAGGCTCAGCGGGGAGGGACTGAACCCCATCAGCTACTGTAAGTATCACAATTCTGGATCCCAAAGTCTGGCTTTGGGAACAAGGCCTGGGAGCAACCTTAGGAAAAGGGAAGTTTTGCCCCACATAAGACTTTTGGAGCCCTCCACTGTCATTAGGGGCTTGCACAGGGGATGGAAGTTGGGCTCAAGTCCTGTGGGTCAAGGTCCTGATGATGGTGCTTCCTGGAGCTGGGTGACTCCCTAGAGAAGCTGTGGCTGCCCCTGGACCCCTGGAAGTGTCCAAGACCAGGTTGGATGGGGCCTGGAGCAACCTGGGATAGTGGAAGGTGTCCCTGCCCATGACAGGGGGTGGGATGGGATGACTTTTATGGCCCCTTCCAGCCCAGCCCATCCCATCCCATGATTCCATGACTGCCAAGCAGATGTCCAACCCTCTGTTTGCTTTGCCTTGCAGCAGTCATCAGCTCCAGCTCCGGCATGGCTGGTGGAGCTGGCTTAGGAGGAGGATTTGGTGGACTGAGCCTGAGTGGAGGAGGCGGTGGAAGTGGTTTTGGCCTTGGAGGAGGTGGTGGAAGCAGCTTTAGTCTTGGAGGAGGTGTTGGAAGCGGTTTTGGCCTTGGAGGAGGCGGCGGGAGCAGTTTTGGCCTTGGAGGAGGAGGCGGGAGTGGTTTCGGTCTCGGAGCTGGCAGTGGAGGAGGAGGAGGAGGGGGAGGAGGAGGTGGTGGAGGAGGAGAANGGAGGAGGACTTGGACTCGGGGCTGGAGGTGGTCTTGGAGGTGGATTTGGAGGAGGGAGTGGTCTGGGCACTGGTGGCAGCCACAGCCACACCGGAGGCAGCAGCAGCACCCTGAGCACCAGCGGAGGGAATTTCAGCTCTGGAAGTGCAAAAGGCACCAACCCAGGTGTGAAAATTGTCTCCAAAACCTCCTCCAGCAAAAAGAGCATAAAAAGCCAAAGCCTGAAGAATGCCACAGAGCCTGAGTAAAGCCAAGCCCAGACCCTCCCGTGGTTCCTCTGCTCCTCCTGCCCCATTCTCACCCACCTCCACCCCTCCAGCTGCCTCTGCCCTGCTCCTGCTCTGTAGTTCTCATGCATTTGGATCTCAGGTCAACAAAAGCAGTGGAACACATGGAAACCAGAGCTCTCAAAGTCCCTGAAACAGGAGTAAAAGGAAAACACGGGTTGAAGTGATTGTTCTGAATGGGGAATTGGTTTGGTTTTCCATTTGTTTGTTTTTAATAAGGCTGAGCAGTTTGTGATTGTGGCCACCCACAGCCATCTGCTAAAACAGAGCAAATAGCAGGGAAGGTTTTAGCTCGGTTCTAGCCCCCAGAAGCCCAGGGATGGGCTGGGAATGTGTGTTTAGCTCACTCTGCCTTGCCTTCACTGCTGGGATGAGCCCAACTCGCTCCTTCACAGGAGAAGCTCATCTTCATCAGAGATCTGGGTTATTTTTCTGCTGTGTAGAAATACCCCTGGAGGCTACTCAAAGATCCCAGGCAGTGGCTTCTAATGTCTCTCTTAAAATATCCTTCATTCTGAGTCACTCTTGTGAGATGGAAAATCCCTCTTTCCTCCATTCACAGCCAAGTTTTGAAAGATACAGTTCTTTCAGATATTGCTGAGTTTTGCTGCTGAGTCAGCTGAGGCACTTGAGCCTGACCAGGGATTCAGAGCGCTAATGTTCGAGCAGCAACCTGAGATCTCTCCACCCACAGATGAGAATTCAGTGTGCCACGAGCTTATCAAAAAGCTTTTCCCAAATCACTCTCCCATTCCTGTCCTTTCTCTTCTTAAATGAGTTTGCCCACAGTGGCACCTTACATGTAACCTTGGGGGTGTTTTTTGTCAGAGGATTCACCAGCGATTGATCCAAAACCTATGGAAAAGGGCTTGTTTTCTAAATTAAAGGATTTTAAAATTCTAAATAATGTCTGAGACAACGAGTCCTTCAAAAGCAAGATCAGTGTTTGCAGTTAAATGGGGTTTCTGTCCTGTCCCATGCAAACTTCTGCTGGAATGTTTTCAAAAATTCCCAAATCCTCCAGCAGTCCGTCTTGCTGTCTTTCCCCACGGCCTTGGTTGCAGCAGGTGGGGAAAGTCTGAGACTGTGAAAATCAGACTGGAAAAGCTGCCTGAAGGGTCGTGTCCACTGCTCCTGGGGGAATTCCAGCATCTCCTCTCTGTGTGGGTTCCTCTGCCAAAAGAAAGACCTTTGGGAAACTGGGAAGTGCAGCAGGTTCCAACCCAGTGTGTGGGAAACAAGGCAGTCGAGAGCAGGATCCCAGAGGAACTCCAGTGTCCCAAATCTATTTTCCCCTTTTCTGGTGGAATTACCCCTCTAGCCTTCCACTGTGTCTTTTTATTTTTGGAAAGCACCATTAAAAAAGAGAATTGCAGCTTTTTATACTTCCATAATAGTGATGTGGCTCCATGTTTCCCTTCCTTTCTCTTTTTGGAATGTGTCCAATAAAACCGGATTGTAATTTATTTGTTCTTTCTATTTATCTTTTTATTCTAAACCAGAACCAGTGATACAAAATATTCCCAACCTTCATCAGAATGAGCTGGAGGCATATTTGCTTTACTTCCAGGGAAAAGCTTTGAAATTCTGATTAAATTATAATGAAAGTCTTGAAACTGGTTGTCCCAAAATAAATTGAGGAATTGGAGAAAACTGGAGGAGGAAGAGGAGGAAGAGAAGGAGGGTGGAGGTTTATCCGTAAGTGACAAGATAATTAATCACCAGTCATTTCTTAACTTACTGGGGTTAATCCAAAAGCTTTTCTTCTGTGGAAGGGAGGGTTTGGCACAGCCAGGCAAAACCTCGGGATTTGATTTTTGCTTTCTTAAAAAGCCAGAGCAAGCCCAAGTGTCTGCAGGAGGCTTTATCTGGAAGATCTGGGTTGGGGATGGGTTCTGGAGCACAACAGCAGCACTGATGCAGATATTTCAGTCACTGCAAAAGGAGAATAAAACCAAGAAAAAGTGGAGAAAAAACCCTCAGCTAAACGTTATTGCAAAGCCCTTATTGAATTTCAAAGGCTCAGACGCTTTGCTCTGCCCTGACCTTGCAACATCCTGGCCCTGCATAACTCCGGGCAGAACTCGGGAAGGAGCAGGAACTCGGGAAGGAGCAGGAACTCGGGAAGGAGCAGGAACACACATGCCGGCGTGTCCCGGCAAGTTCAAAGGAGACACTTCAGCAAAACCTCGCTCAAACCCAGGTGCACCAAAACACGGGAACATCTCATCTCCTTTGCCCAGGAAATCAAAGGAGACTCAGTGAAAGACCAAATCCAGGGACAAAGCCTGACTCAGAATCCCAGAATCCTGCAATAGCTGGGGTTGGAAAGGCCCTCTGCAGCTCATACAGTCCAACCCCCTGCCAGGCAGGGACACCTGGGCAGGTGACACTGGAGGGCGTCCAGGTGGGCTTGGAATGTCTCCAGGGAGGGACAATCCATGCTCTCCCTGGGCAGCTCTTCCAGGGCTCTGCCACCTCCATGGAAAGAAATTCTTCCTCATGTTGGGATGGAATTTCCTGTGTTCTAGTTTATGGCCATGACTTCTCCCTGCCCAGGGAGGTGGTGGAATCACCATCCCTAGAGGTGTCCAGGGAATGACTGAATGTGGCACTCAGTGCTGTGGGCTGGTGACGAGGTAGGGATTGGGCACAACCTGGACTCGATGATACTGAAGGGCTTTTCCCACCTCAGGGATTCTGGAATCCTTGTGCTGTCGCTGGGCACCACTGAACAGTCTGGCACCATCCTCTTGCCAACTCTTGGAGATGTTCACATGGATTGATGAGAGACCCTCTAAAATGCGATCTTCGTATGGATATTTGGATATTCCTATGATTGTTGGGATCCCCTCTCAGTCTCCTCTTCTCCAGACTGACCATGCCCAGCTCCCGCCATTTCTCCTCATCAAAGAGATGCTCCAGACCTCTCACCAGCTTTGTGGCTTCCACTGGACCCTCTCCAGGAGCTCCTTGTCCTTCTGGAACAGTGGAGTCCAGAGCAGAACACAACACTCCAGACATGGCCCCACCAGGGCCAAGTAGAGGGGCAGGATCCCCTCCCTGACGTGCTGGCCCCGCTCTTCCCGAGGCATTCCAGGATTCCATTGGCCTTCTGGCTGCAGGGATGCACTGCTGGCGTCACCCACCAAGACTCCTCAGTCCCTGCTGTCCAGAGGATGTTGCAGACAGGCCAAAAAAACAGTGAAGGTTAAAAATAAACTCTGAGTCACCTCAATTTCTGACCTTGCCAAATTGCACAGGTCGGGTGTGAGGGTTTAACACAGCTCATGACAACCCAACCTTAACCAGCCTGGAGAGTTTTTAACATCTTTTTTCCAGCCCCTGCTGAAAAAAAGAGCAAATTGGAGCTCAGAGGCAGCTGAGCTCCTGCAGACAGGAGCCCTGTTTCTCCTCCCCTTTCTCTGCAGTGCCCTCATCTCCCAGGCAACCCCCCATGACATGTCCTGCCTCTCCACAGGGAATTGTCCCACCTGAGGGGCGAGCACAGCCCCGCTGCAGCCCTGAGCACCTCCAGTGGGACACTGTGTGTGAGCAACACAAACCAAGAAAGGAAAGTGTGAGGAACCAAGAGATTCCACAAGAATTTTCCTTGTTTTGGTGCCTAAACCATCATTTGCTTTGCTCTTCCAAATCCTTTGTAATATTCCGCTTAATTGCCATTGTCTGCAGCAACAGGCTTTCCTAGAAGAGCTGGGGAAGTAATGACTCCCTTCCACATGAATCCTTTCCCTCTGCTTTAATTAAAACCTGTGCTCCTGTTCCCAGGTGTGACTTTGCATAAGCGATTTGAGAGTCAAAGGCAGGTTCCCTGCCTGGCCCCCATCCACAGGCTCCTGGCACAGTTGTGCCAGTTCACATGGGCAGGCGGAGGAAAGCAAATCTCCATGGATCTGCCATGCTTGGAACAGAGCTTATTTCTTTTCAGTATCACTCTGTTTATTTTCAGCGCACAGAGGTCTCATGGCTGAGGTTCTTGCTGCTGTGAAATCGGGGGTCGTTGGGTTTGGATGGAGCATGGGGCGAAGTTTTCCCAGCAAAATGCTGCGTTTCCAGCATGCAGGACATTCCCACATCTCCACTCCCGGGGCAAGAGCACCCCCTTGCTACAGCCCCGCCGCCTCCCTGTCAGCGGGAGGGATCTCGGATCAGCCCGTCCAGGGATCGGCTCTGATCGCGCCGCGGGGGCCAGTGACTCACTATTGGAATCGGGAGCACTCGAAGGAGATGGGAGTTGGGAGCGCTGCTGTTTTCTGATTGCAAGGAGACAAAACCCAACCCAACCCAACCAAACCCAACCCAACCAAATCCCTCCTGCTCAGGTTCTTTCAAGTTCCCAGACAGAAAAAAGCAGTGGTTGGAAACACATCAACACAAACAAGCTCTGAGATGCAGCCGATCCCCTTCAGCTCCTCCTTTTGGATTGAGCTCCTGCACTTTTTGCTCACGTAGATGAATTTGGGATTTTTATTTTTTTTTTTGGTTTAGCTGCTCAGGGTCTCATCTGTCTGTCTTTCACTATTCCTTCACTTGGTTAAGGTGGGCAGCCCTGGCCAGTGGGCAGAATCCAGTTCACAAAAGTATTTGGGGAGGTATTTTGAGTGGGAATGAGGGGATTTCTTCTCCTGTATCTCATACCCAGCTCTTCATGGACACAAGAGAAGGATCCCCAGCTCTCAAGCCTTTGCACAGCCCGGACTCATTGTGGGGGTTGACATTCCTGCACAAGAGTTCACACAGGAGCAACATCAAGAAGCAAAAGCTATTTTAGAAAGCTTTTCCAACTGTGTGATCTCAGTGGAGTGAAGGAGGGGGTGGGAAGTAAAGTGGGTGAATTCCCCTCCACAGAACATCTTGGAGAGCAAGCAATGATGTGGAAACTGTTGGATAAATATAAGGTGGGGGGCAGAAAAAATGATAAAAATACCACTTCACAGGGAAATTTTGAACCCTGAGCCTGACAAGGAGATCCTACAGAACCACAATCATCTCAAGCAGCTTTTTAATAGTTTTTTATAAGTCTCTATTAAGGAAAGTACTATTTAATCTATTTTGATATGATTTTGGAAAAGGCATTTACTTGCTGTCTTTCAGTCACGTTAACTAATTCCTCAGTTTCCCCTGGAACGAGGGGAGATGATTTTTGATAAGATCCCAGAAAACACTGCCATGACACAACTTCCACTCAGCTCATCTCTTCAAGCCCATGATCATTTAGATCCAGAAAAAAAAAAAAATCAAACTTGAATATTTAAAAAAAATCACAACATCAGCACTGATCATTAAAACCACATTCAGACCCAACTTTCCTGAGCCAACAACAGGACATGCATGGCCAGTCGCAGGAGCTGGATGCCTTGGAAAAGCCCCTTTTTTTCTTGCCTATGCAACATGTTAAACCTTAAAATTCAACTTGCAAAATCTTTGCTTTGCTCAAGCGAGTGAGTCCTTGGCTTGCCTGAGGGAAAGCAGCTCCCAGGGTCTCGGGAATCGTGTTGCATCCTGCCCCTGAGTGCAGACCTCGTCCCATTCAATTCTAATTCCATGACTCAGAGCGGCGGCTTTGGTGGAGGGGGGAGCTCCCTCTTGCCGTTACTTTCCTGCCTGCAAACAATGCATTTTTCAGCGCCTCGCCGTAGCCGAGGTGTGTTTGACAAGGCAAGTTGCTGCAAGGCACGTCAAGTTCTGAATTCCCGTGCCAAGTTTTCCAAGCAGATAAAAGAGGAGGCTCCCAAGCTCTCCCATTACAGGGGTTTCTGTCTCCACTGCCCTCTGCTCTTTTCCTGCTGCGCAGCCTTTTTTTGTTTTCCTGTCTCCTACTCTTTGTCTTCCCAACTGAACCAGCCATGAGCCGGATCTCTTTCAGATCATCTACTGGAGGGGGCATGAGGGGCTTTAGCTCAGGCTCTGCAATTGTAGGAGGTGGTGGTGGTGGTGGGACCAGAAGCAGTTTTAGCTCTGTGTCTGTCTCCAGAGTTGGAGGAGGAAGAGCTGGAGGTGGAGGAGGCTTTGGAGCTGGCGGTGGCTTCGGCAGCAGAAGTCTCTATAACTTAGGTGGAAGCAAAAGAATTTCCTACAGCTCGGTCGGTGGAGGTCTACGGAGCGGAGCCGGGGGTGGATACGGCTTTGGTCTTGGCTATGGTGGTGGAGCAGGTGCTGGCTTTGGCTTAGGAGGAGCTGGTGGTGGTGGTGGCTACGGGCTGGGAAGTGGATTTGGGCTGGGAGGGCCCGGATTTGGTGGCCGAGGTGGCCCCGGGTTCCCTGTTTGCCCACCTGGTGGCATCCACGAAGTGACTGTCAACCAGAGCCTCCTGGCACCCCTCAAGCTGGATATTGATCCGGAAATCCAGAAGGTGCGAACACAGGAGAGGGAGCAGATCAAGACCCTCAACAACAAATTTGCCTCCTTCATCGACAAGGTGAGAGTTTGGTCTGAACCATCAAGCCAGGCATGTTATCAGTTGCCTCGGGAAAAAAACTTCAGGAAGAAACTTCCTTTGGATTTAGGGACTTGCCTGAACTGATCCCAGCCGACAAACAACATGGGCTTGGCTGAAAACTAAGAACTGTTTTATGTTTCCTCTTAGCAAGGATGAGTTTTTCAGCGCTTTTATTTTATTGACAAAGTAATTCTCTCTCTTCCCTGTAAAAACCATGCTGGGGTGGATGGATCTCCTCTACAATGGGATAGAACCAGTTTAAACCAGTAAGGTGGGCTGAGCATCTACTGGGGGGAGAAACATTAAAGTTGCAAGTACAGGTGTTTAGCCTGATTAAAACTCCTGAAAAAATCTTGCTAAGCATCTCCATAAGCTTCTAATACTTTTGAGAATCCAATGCCCTAAACTGGGGCCCTCCTAATTATTCTCCTCTGATTGTCCCAACATCTCTTGACCTTTTCGTTGGTGATCCTACCTTTTCCTGGCAGTTCTGAGGTTTTTTGTGTTGTTCACACATGTCCCTGGTTTTGTTCCTCCCCAGGTGCGCTTTTTGGAGCAGCAGAACAAGGTGCTGGAGACCAAGTGGACCCTCCTCCAAGAGCAGGGTCACACTGTTACCAGGAAGTCCCTGGAGCCCATTTTCGAAGCCTATATCAACAACCTCCGGCGGCAGCTCGACAGCCTGATGGGAGAGAGGGGCCGGCTGGACTCCGAGCTCCGGAACATGCAGGACATGGTGGAAGACTTCAAGAACAAGTAAGGAATCGCATTCTGCAGTGTAAATCGTTTCCGGGCAGGTGGCTCCTGCTGGTGCACACATGGTGTTTGATCCGGGTTCCTCTTCCCAGCATAAAACATGCTCCCAGAATTACCCCTTGTTATTTTACATTTATCATGAGCAAGGTCGGTGTTTAACACAGAATTCCTGGGAAACTGCTCCAGCCTAACAGAGGTCATGGTCTGATCCCTGGAGTCTCCTGAAATAATACACCTGGAGACAGAAAAATTAGTAAATCGTGAGAATAACAGGCAAAAACAGAACAAAACTTAGCCATAAACTCCCAGCTCGAAAATCCCCCATTTCCCATTGTGTGAAGGAAATTCCAGCCTTTCTAGGGGGACCAGGTGACCTGGGAGTGCTCGGCCTCGCTCTGCTCCCATCACCTGGAAGATGATCAGCCCTTTGCCAAAAATTTCCCTGGGGAGGGAATTAGCCCCCTGCTGAGACACGGGATCTGGTGGAGGGAGAATGGATCATTCTCAGGACACACCAGTCAGCACCTGCTGCCTGGAGGGGATTTTTTTGGGGATTTTTAGGTGAGGCCATTGACTTTTATTTGGCTGAGAACAATCTGTCTCTTCTTCACCAAGCCCTGGCCAACTGCAAATTTGAGAATCACCCTGCAGGGCTGGAATATGTTAACATTAGGTAGTTAAGAATGGGAAGAGACAGATTTTTGGGAGAGAGGCTGGGAAGACGACACTTAGATCCAACAGGATCTGGCGGAGCTTCTGGCGTGGTTTTGGGTGCATTTGAGGTCTTGAAATGTGTTCTAGGCTTTTAGAAATACTGGTCAGGCCCCAAATGATCAATTCTACAGTCTGAATTTCAGAGCTACCTCCTGGGAAAGAAAACACATTTTATTTCAAGTCTAGAGCTGGTTCCCAGTCCACTGCTAATTCCCACCTCTTCCCTTGTCCACTCAGAGATCCGTCTGCAGGGAAAACTCTGCCAATATTGGTGAGAGGACTGGCACGAACCTGCCTTTGAAAGCCAGGTCTTTGTCTCAAGAGCCTGCATGTTTTGTCTACTTTCTAGCTAAGCCTTGCCCTGATTATCTGATGAGAGGATGTTGCTCAGAGCCATAAAAAGTTCCACAGAAACGCTGTCAGAGCTGTAATGATCCTCTCTTGCACAACCATGGAGTTTTTGTTTTAATTAAATGCTGCAGTGGGTTCTTCAGAGCCATTAGCATTATTATAATATCAAATACCAAATGATTGCTTTATTATACATTTGTAGGCATTGCAGTGCAGCTTTGTTGAAAGCCTTTTGCATAACTTTGCTTGGAGCGAAGGTCACCGGGAATGGCTGCTCCTGCTTCCTGCCAAAACGGGCTCTGAATCTGCACATTTGTGTATGAGCTTGACTTTATGGGCAGTGATTAAAATATATTAATTAAACTGGGACTACTCACACCATGGAGTCCCACAGTTCAAAGACAGTAATATTTGCTCTGTGTCTGCTCTGGATAAACATGTGGGAGTAGGGAATATATCCATGAGCCACAACTGATGATTTGGGAATGCGGTGCTCCCACCTCTTCATTCCATCCAAACCCCCTCACTCTTTTATCCTGGCAGATATGAAGATGAGATCAACCGGCGCACAGGTGCCGAGAACGAGTTCGTGGTCCTCAAGAAGGTGAGTGGGTTGGGGATTATGGGCCAGGAACTGGAATTAACTCACCTTGCAGAGTTCAAGCAAAGCTGGTGGGAGCTGGGGTCCTGCACCCTCATGGCTGGGTCAGGCCGTGAGATCAGCACATCCTGGGCTGGGTCCTGCTGAGGCCAGGAATGGGCACAACCTTCTCTGTGCTGATAGAGCTGCCCTGTTTTCTGGTCTCTTGTAGCTCAGCTCAACTCAGTCTCTGGTCACATCCTTGTGAGTCAGAGCTTTGCCTTCTGCCTGAGAACCTGGTTCTGGCTCACAGTCAATGTCCAACATTACGTTAAAAAAATACCTTGATCACAGGGACATAAAAATGAGCCTAAGGAACTGCTGGCACGGCCACAGGTTGCACAGGGAAGCTGTGGCTGCCCCATCCGTGGAAGAGTCCAAGGCAATCTGGTCTATGGAAGGTGTCTCTGCCCATGGCAGGGGTGGGAATTGGATGAACTTTCAGGTGCCTTCCAACCCAAATTATTCCATGATTCCACGATTCTATGAATAACAGACCTGGAAGCAGACACAGTCCCATTGGTGTCCTGAAGCCCCTTTGGATTCTGGTTTCATCAGAAACCATTGGTATCTTCTCTTTAGGATGTGGATGGTGCTTACATGAACAAGGTTGAGCTCCAGGGCAAGGCCGATGCACTGGCAGAGGAAATCAACTTCCTGAGAGCTCTGTACGAGGCGGTGAGTGGTTCCTGGAGAGCATCCCCCCTGCTCCTGCCCCATGGATCCCACCTCCGGGGCTCTATGGGAGCAGAGCAGAAGGTGGTCCCAGCCTTTTGGAAATGATAACGCAGAAATAAGTTAGAAAAGGGCAAAGGGAGATGGAGCAGGGGAAATGCAAGAAAACAGCTTGGCAGGGAGCACTCCCAAACCACCTCATCCCTGTGGTTTTCACCATGGACACCAGACCATTAACTTCATTTTTTGCATCTTTTGCAGGAGCTGTCCCAGATGCAGCAGCAAGTGTCCGACACCTCCGTGGTCCTGTCCATGGACAACAACCGGAACCTGGACCTCAACAGCATCATTGCTGAGGTCAAGGCGCAGTACGAGGACATTGCCAACCGGAGCCGCGCCGAGGCCGAGGCTTGGTACCAGAACAAGGTGGGTAACCGGGGTGACAGACTGATTTCTGTGGTCAGAAATGATCATAAATTATTTCCCATCAGGTGAGGGGAGACAGGGATGAGATGTTCGAATGTTTTGACCTTGGGCTTGCAGAGTCACTGGTAGAACTGGCCTTCCAGGTTCTTGTAGGTGACAATGCCCAGGTTCCCTGTGCCATCAGGCACTGCCTTCCTGGCACATATTGAGAGCTAAGGGCAAGTGCCGCTATTCCATGGGCAGATTTCAGAGGAATCTTGTCCCCTACCCCTTAACACACATCCAGACCTGCCCTTTGTTCCCTGAAGTCCTCTCACCCTTCCCTGAGCTCCCCGGTGCTCACCAGTGCTCTCCTCCTTTCCGTGTACCAGTACGAGGAGCTCCAGGTCTCTGCTGGGAGACACGGGGATGACCTGAGGAACACCAAGATTGAGATTTCAGAGATCAACAGGATGGTCCAGAGGCTGCGGAATGAGATCGACAGCGTGAAGAAACAGGTAGGAGGGGGATGGTCCTGCAGAGCAGGAGGAGGTGGGTGGGAGGTGATGGCGGTCAGGCACAGCAGGAAGAGCCAGGTCCCATCAGGAGCCCTCAGTGCCATCCTGGGAGCCACCAGCCAGTGTCCACAACCCCCCAGCAACGCTCGGGAGAGTGGTTTGGAGGGCCCAAATGAAACAACTGCCTGTTCTGCCCACTCCCAGTGTGCCAACCTCCAAGCAGCCATCGCCGAGGCCGAGGAGCGTGGGGAGATGGCCCTCAAGGATGCTAAGGCCAAGCTGACCGAGCTGGAGGATGCCCTGCAGAAAGCCAAGGCTGACCTGGCGCGGCAGCTCCGGGAATACCAGGAGCTCATGAACGTCAAGCTGGCCCTGGACATCGAGATCGCGACCTACAGGAAGCTGCTGGAGGGCGAGGAGAGCAGGTGAGGACACGTGGACCTGCTGTGTGCTGACCAGGGACCATCTCCTTGGGATCAAACAGCTCTTCCCAAGGGGCTGGAGCACCAGGGCAAGACAGAGGGATGGTTGAAACTGTGAATTTGTAGGCAAAGTTTTGTTTCTCCAGCTCTTGGCACCCGGTACTGATAAAAATGAGCAGTCACCTCTCACCTGTAACACAGACACACCCCACCAGAGCAGAGTCCCTGCTGAAGGCCATGCAAGCCTAATTAGATGGTCCCATGGACAAGGTTTTGGCATTATTGCTCACTTTCCCCTTTCCCAACAGGCTTGCTGGAGAAGGAGTCGGAGCTGTCAGTGTCTGTGAGTATCACCCCCACTTCCACCTCTTCCCACCCACCCCTCCCCAAGGGGGTGACACTGCAGGTCTGCCCACCTCGGGGGTCCAGCTGTGCCCTCACGTGGGTGTTCCTGGTTCATTTCCAGCCGTGGTCAGCAGCTCCAGTGGGATGGGCTACGGCGGCGGGAGCTCCCTGGGCTTGGGCGGGGGGCTCGGCCTGGGTGGCGGCGGCGGCGGCGGCAGCTACACTGTGAGCAGCGGCGGCTTCGGAGGCGGCAGTGGAGGCTTCTCCGGGGGGCTCGGCTATGGCGGAGGCAGCTCCTTCAGCTCTGGGAGTAGCCGGGGTGTCAGCTCCAGCACGGGAGGCAGTGTCAGGATCGTTTCCAAGACCACCACCAGCAAAAAGACCATCAGATAAGGCTGGCAAGCGCATGACCGTCGGCAGTTCCGGCCTCCTGCCCTGCAGATCATGGTGTAAATAGCTGTGCTAGAGCCTCTCCTTCCTCCGTCCTTCACCTCTGGGGCAGCGGGGGGGACCAGGACCCCTCCGTGAGAATCTGGAGCACCTTTGGCTGAAGCACAGGTTGTAACAGGCTGGGTGTGGACCCTGTGGTGCCCCTCTGTCAGCAAGCCCTTGGTCTCTCCTCAAAGTCAGGCGTTCAAAGGGAAATGGAAGCGCTGTGCGGAACGGGGACAACCATTTCGTTCATCCCATTCCAAGGCTGAATCACAGCCTTGTGGAACCACAGTCCCGGGTCCTCAGCAGTGAAAACATCTCCAAGAGGCTCTAAAAACCTTGGCCCCCCAACATGTGTTACAACCTCCAAAGGTTTTGTCTGCAATTCAAGATTTCTTCCAGCCCCTTCTGTTTTCTCCAGCACTTGTGGGAAAGGTTTTTGCTTTGTGTGTATAAGATTTCTAACTCCTCGTCCTCGTGGCTGCAGCCTCCTCACTTCCAGGCCTAACCTACTGTAAGGTCCAATAAAAGAGCATTTGTCATTTTTAAACTCCGCTGGGTTTTGGCTTTTCTTCCCTTGTCCTGCTGCAGGTGTTGGTCTGTGCCGTGTCCCTGCTGCACTGGGGACACCCTGAGGGCAGTTCCTGAGACAGGATTGGCTCCTTGAGGAAATAAAACTCACTTTTAGGACTTGGGCTCTAGGACAAGTTGGGGCAGGTGGAAGGGAGGGTGGGATGAGCAACCTGGTCTATGGAAGGTGGCCCTGCCCGTGGCACGTGGGTGGAACTCGATGGGCTTTAAGGTCCCTTCCAACCCAAACCATTCCGTGATTCTATGGATGTAGAACTGAGGCACAGCAAGGAAAAACTGCCTCAGAACTGAGCCAAAAGCTGGATGAATCCCACCGTGGTGGTTACCTCCAAAGCTGCCCCTTCTTCCTGTCACTGCAGGAGGAAGGAAGTGCAGGGAAGTGGGGAAAAGGAAGGTGATTCCCAAAGGTTTATTTGAGATTCATGAGCTAGCTCATGCAGGGCATGGCTCAGCCATTAGTTTGTACAAGCAGGAGTAACCTGTACATCAGTTACCCACCTCTGGCATCAGCACCACGGCGAGGACACAGCGGGATTGGCATCGCAGCAGGGAGGGGATGGAGCAGGTGGACATTGCCCTGACTGGGAAGCTGACAAATCTCAGCTGGAGGGGCAGGCACAGGACAAGGCACCCAAATTCTGCACACACAGTGTTTGCACACTGAGCTTTCCCTGGGACATGCAAATATGCCATGAAACATCCCGGCTGCTCCTCTGCAAGGGCAGTTTCAGGGCCTCAGGTTCATTTGGAGTGAACTCGAGGTCTTCCAAGGTGCCCACAGCACTCAGGCTCCCAATTCCCACCCAGCCCCCCGGGAGGTTTCCATGACCTGCCTGGTTGGGGGGTTTCAGCCAAGATCCCACACCAATCTCAGGCTCCCTCCTGTGGCTCCACAGGCATCTCCTGATCCCGCTCCCCGGCAGGGCCAGGTGTGGATCCCGGCAGGAGTGGGGCAGCACCAGGCAAGGTGGGAATCCAGCCCCAACGGCAGAACAAGAACCATGGGCGAGGAAAGAGCCAGGGCAGGAGGGGGGCAGATGAGGAAGGACCCGCAGCCCTTTGGGAACGCTGGTCCCAAACGGAGATGGTCGATGCCCATCAACCCATCCCTCAATCCTGTAAATTCCAGCTGGGGATTCAGAGGAGAGGGGGCGTTGTCTGGGTCTGCCAGAAAAAGCCCCTCGTGCAACATTCCAGAGCAGCTTTTCAGGGAAAAGCCTCTGAGCTCCCACACCAACGGGACCCCCTTGTCCATCACCTGGTGCAGGTGTGAGAGTCCTGGCCAAGCCAGCTGAGCATCTCCAGCAGGTGGGGACCCAGAGCAGGGAAAGGGATGGTCCCGCCCAATGGTCCTGTGGTGGGATGAACATCCCGAGGCTCCACTCCAGCACCTGAGAAGGGCCATGGATTGATGTCTTGGGAAAGTCAGGGCAGCCCATTTGCCCCAGAGGAGGTTTTATGGAGGGTGAATGGTTGGGCTCCATTATTTGAAGAGTTTTCCCCACTTTTCAAGCATCTGGCCTTGTTTCTTAGACTGATTTGAGGGAACGGGGACAAGCTCCCAGAGCCGAGGTGGTGGCTGGAGCCACCACCAATTTGTTGGGTCTTATTATTGAAAGTGTCAAATCTGATGGTTTTTGGTTTTTAACCCAAGTGTGCACAACACGCTGGACCATGGGCCACATCAACACATGGGTCCTCCACCAATGAACCCTCCATGAAACATCTTTGCCAAATCCTTACCCATCCCCGTGGCACCAGGACAGCTGCTGAGCCCCTGTGAGCCAGTGCTGGGTCTGTCTCCTGCACTCTGAGGGTGAGGATGCAGCCAAAGAAGCCCTGAGCAGCTCTCTGTGTCTTCTGTTTCCAGCGAAGTGTTCTAAGAGCCCATCCTGGCACATCTTCTTTGGGAATTTGCAGAGCAGAGGCAAAAAGCTGTGTTCAAGCTCCCTCCTCCTGATTTGCAGAGATCTGGAAAATTGGACACACTCAAGTCAAACGTGACACGTGATTTTAGCTGGCACTGAAACACTGTGTGAAACATTTTCTGAAACCAAACATGAAATTTCAGTGTTTCCTACGGGAATGATCCTGTCCTGAAACACTGAACTAACTCCCCTTAACAATTCCAAAATGAAACCTTGCAGCTTTTTTGACTCAAAAGCAGAATTTCCATGAAGGAAATTTAATTTGCAAATTGTTTATTTGCACAGGCTGCGAATGAAATAAGACGCAAAATGGCTGCAGGGAAGGCAACACAGGATGCAGCAAATCCAGAGTGGAACAATATTCCCAGCTGCCATCTGCTCAATTGGAGCAATATCCCGCTGCCCAAAGCAGTTGGAGGTCAGAAATGGAACCAATCCCACGGATTGGCAGAGTGGTAAATAAACACGAGGCCTCCTGGAATTGCTGCCCTGTGATTGGATCCACTTTGCACGACACGTGGCTAATCCTTGTTTATCTTCCCAGCTCCTTGTGCCGACCCAGGTTTGTTTTAACACAGAAAATTAAACTCCACGCCATTGCTATGGATCTTCAGAAGGAAAATCAAGCCAGGAGCGGGATGGAGCTGAGGGATATGGAACGTGCACAGAGCTTGCCAAAACTGAGGGACTCCCCAGCAACACCATTTCCAGGGCTCTGTGTTCTTTACTGGGAGAAAAGACATGCCCCAGGGCCAGGAGAAAGGACGGGATGGGACAAATACCCTGTGACCGCCTTCAGCCTCTGGAGTTCATGTTTTGCACATGGAGTCACAGCCCCAGCAGCCCAACCCGGGGCAGGGGATTCTCCAAAGGCATTACAAGGAGATGTGGAGGATCCAGGTTCCTTCAGGTGCCACCAGCCAGGCACCAGAACAGGATAAAGGAGGTACCAGACCCCTCCAAAAGTCTGAGGGTCCTGCAAGATGCAACAGACCCCAGGGAGAATGAGCCCTCCCAGGTGTGTGCAAGGCAGCAATGACGGAGGTGAAGTTCTTCCCAAAGCCTGGACTGCACCGGAGTCTCCGTGCTGGCACAGAAAGCAATTATCTGGGGAAAGCAGGTCACACCTACACTTCAAAGTCACCCAGGAGCTGGAGCTGACTGGCCTCCAGATACTGCTGGGAACAGGCTCAAAGGACCCAGCACAGGGCAACACCTATGGGAAAACTTCTGAGGAGCTCGTCCTAATTCATCCCTTCGGGAAATGGGATTCATGGACACTCACCTCCCACCCAGGAGGTCTCAGAGGGGCCGGGCCCCACAGCACAGGGGTGCTGTGAGTTCAGTGGTCTCCCGTGGAAAAACCTCAGTCCTGCTGGTCTTCATTAACGTGGGATGAAATAGTAAATTACGGCCAAAATGAGTCAGGTTTGAATTTAGCTTAGAAGCCCAAATTTAACCCAAAGGCTTTAATTTAAGCAATTAACCTAAATTGCAGCCTTTGCTGATAATTAGACTGAGATTAGGTAGCACAGGTGAACCAACGCAAGGTACTTTGACACACTCTTGTTTTACAAATATGGTTATTTTTGCAAACAAAACACACAGAGGAACATCCAAATATTTCAGCCTGAGAAGTTGCATCAGATGAAGGATTCCGAGGTGGATTCTGGACAGGAGCAGTGGAGCAGAGGGATTGAGAGGAGGTGATGAAAAGCTGTTGGAGAAATCCCTGTTCACTCAATCACATGAAAATGGCTCAGATTTCTCAGTAAAGGGACTGGAGTTGCATTTAGTGCCCTGACAGAGGCAGAACTCCCTTCCTAATCTCAAAGGAGAGTTTTTACCTTGTCAGCAGCACGGTGCCAGACGCAAATTCAGCCAAGACTTTACTCCCAGGTTTACAGCATTTGTAAAGGGTTCTCCTGCCTCTTGCTCTGGGCTTGCAGCGACTGCTCATCCTGGTGGGAAGAAATGAGAAGGGGGAGGGAAGGGAAAGGCTCCAGAGCCTGCCCAGCCTCTCTCACACCGGGGGGGCTCTGGCCCAGAGGGACCTGCCCAGACACAGCTCCTGAGGTGGGATCAGGAGGCAAAGCTCCCGAGCAGTGGGTGAGCTCCAGCACCATCCTCTGGAACCTCTGCACCAGGAGGTCCCTGCACCAGAGCAGCAAATCCATTCCATGCCTGGAGCTGCAGGAGCATGGGAGACACTCCCCCGGGAGCTACCTGGAAACTCTTGTGTTTCATCAACAGAGCAGGGTGGGGACCCCCCTTTCCATGAGCCCATACCCCAAACCTGTAGCTACAGCTCCTTGTGCTCCCAGTTCTGCCTTTTGTAATTACCTCTGAAATTCCTTCCGGATGAGTGACAACCACATCACCTCCACCCTGGCAGAATGTGGAATGGAAAGAAATTAATTCCTTCTCAGTTGCTTGGAGGAGCTGCATTATTATTACTGTTATTAACCGTGGGCTCCAACGCACTCAGTGGATTCCTTAGCCAAAAAAAGACAAGTTTCAGATGTAAAGGGAGCCTGAGGGGGAAAAGGAAAGCACTGACACATCCCACTGGGAGAGCTGGGGGGGCTCTGCCCTGCACACCCAGACTCCCCACGTTGTGCATCTCCCTCAGGAGGGAGGATCTGCCCTTTGGTGCTGATCTCCACTGGAAAACTTGGAATAAAACTCCTTTCAGGTACTCAGAGTTAGGGGAGATGGAGAGAACTGAGAGAGCAATTCCCAAAGGAGCCATGGGCTGGCAACTTGCAGCTGCTTTTGAGTATCTTACACTCCTGGAGTGGTTTCGGCGGGAAGGGACCCCAAAGCCCATCCCATCCCATCCTGTCCCTGCCATGGGCAGGGACACCTTCCAATATCCCAGGTTGCTCCAACCTGGCCTTGGACACTTCCAGGGATGGGACAGCCACAGCTTCTCTGGACAACATGTGCCAGGGCCTCACCACACTCACAGGGAGGAATTTCTTCCCAATATCTAAATTCCCCTCTTTCAGTTGGAAATCTTTCTGCCTGGGATTGGAATCCAGCATACATTTTGCATGTGGGAATGAATCTCATGACATCAAGTCCTGACATCTGTCTGTTGGTGGGCAAAGCCCCCAGTCTGATCAATAATCCTTTCAAAAATGCCCTTTGGACACAGACTTTGCTCACAATCTGTTTGCTTCCAGCTCCCCGGCGTGCAGAGTCAGACCCAGCAACACAGCCCCACTGGGCAAAACCTGCAGGATCCAGCCCTTCCTTGCAATAAAAGCTCAGTCTGGCAATAAACACAAAAACAACCTGACAATCCCCGTCTAAGAATAACATTTCATTTAAAACCATTGCAAACATCATCCCTCGGACAGTTGGGAAACAACAGGGACACAAAGAATTCCGGGGGGTTTCCTGCACCTGGATATGTCGCCAGGCAGGGGCAGATGGAAGCACAACTGCCCCCACCATGGTGATTCCTCATTATTCCATTGATTCCTCATTATTCCATTCTTCCTGTGCTGCAGCAGCAGCTGCTCTGGCCCGCAGCCAGCATGAGGGGAAGCTGCTCAATTTCAGCCTCTTCTATAAATAACTTAAATACACATCCTCTTTTCCTGAACAACATAAAACACCACAAGCACCTTTTGTCCCTAAAAATGAATATTTTTTTTACATTTTCATCTTTGATTTTTACTCAAAGCACCTGTTAAATGCAAAGGGCTGTGCTCGTACCTGTGTTGGGAAAGGAAAGATCAAGGATGTCCTAAGGTGTCCCGTGGATCTGGGCAGAGGGAATCCTGTAGAGCACTTTGCAGTGGATTCAAGCAGGCAGGATCACACTTCCAGATGTGCTGAAAGAGCGGATTAAATCCTTGGGAAATGACATTGTGTTTATTAAGTGTGCATTGGGAACAGCCCCGGAGCGCTCCATTTCCACAGAGCCAGTGGAGTCAAAGCAGTTCCTATTCCCACAATCTTTCCTCCTATGTATTTATTTCTGAGTTGTTTGTTTGTTTGTTTGTTTTCATCCAGCTAAAATAAAGTTCAAACCCTCAAACCCGAGGTAGCAGTACGTGTTTGTGACAGAGCTCAGTGGCGGCTGTCAAAATCCACACAGGAACAAAAGGATCTTGTCAAAATATTCCATTTTTATTCGTGTAATTATATTTCTAAAAACAGTGGAATAAGCCTGAAGAAGCAGGATTTCCAGCAGGATTTCCAGAGGGAGCTGAGGTTTTTAGGGATGGGAGCAAAACTGTATCTGCTGATTCCTGTGGTGGCTCAGAGGGGACCACGTGGTCCATGGAATCACAGGATGGTTTTGGTGGGAAGAGACCTTAAAGATCATCTTGTCCCATGGGCAGGGACACCTTCCATAGACCAGGTTGCTCCAAGTCCCATCCAGCCTGGCCTTGGACACTTCCAGGGCTGGGGAGTCCACAACCTCTCTGGGCAAATTGCACAAGAACCTTATCACAAAGATATCCCAAAACCCCAGGATACAACAATTGACTGCAGGGCTGGCTGTGGAACCGGCACTGATCCCACTCCTAAAGCACAAGGATTTAAACTTTCCCAAGCCCTGCTCGTGAACAAAAGAAGGGGCGAAAGCAATCCCGAGGGATGAAGTTTTCCAATGACAGAGGTGTTGAGTGACAGGCACTTGAGCAGTGTTTTGCTGCTGGTGCCCAACGTGACTCATCAGCACTTTCCAGCTTTGAAATGGGGACGAGTCTGGCTGTCTACAAAGACCGGCGACAGTTATTCCCAAACAATTCCCTGTTGCTGAGAACCTGGGCTGTATTATTTCAGCTGGGCGTGTGTGCGGAGTGAGTTCACTCTCCAGAATGCTGTTGGACATGCCAAGCCTAATTCATCAGAAAGATGATCCACCTCATCCAACCCATCCCAGGCTCATACATGCATAAAAGGGCTCTCCCCAACCCTTGCAGAGCACAGGTTCACCTCTCTCCTTTCCCTCCTACTCCTTGCTCCAGGCCAGCACCTTTGCTCCTTTATTCTAGCTGTAGCATCCATCCCAATCCAAAAAGCCCCAGCAATGTCTCGCCAGTCCACCGTGAGGATTCAGAGGGGGAGAAGTGGCTTCAGCGCTGCTTCGGCTGTGGTCCCCAACACCTGCCGGACCAGCTTCAGCTCCTGCTCCGTCACCCGCCTGGGCAGCTGCAATGCCGGCAGTGGCTTTGCCAGGGTCGGGGGGGGCTTTGGAAGCAAAAGCCTCTACAACATTGGTGGCTGCAAGAAGATCTCCGTGGCTGGAAGGGGTGGCAGCTTCTATGGCTCCGCAGGGTTTGGTGGTGGCGCCGGGAGCATGTACGGGGGTGGCTTTGGTGTTCCAGCCAACCTTGGCTACGGATACGGGGCCTTTGGGGGTGGCCCTGGATTCCCAGCTGGGGGCATCCATGAAGTCTCCGTCAATCAGAGCCTTCTGAAACCGCTCAACTTGGAGATCGACCCCAACATCCAAAGGATCCGAAAAGAGGAGAAGGAACAAATCAAAACCCTCAACAACAAATTTGCCTCCTTCATTGACAAGGTGAGAGCTGAGCTTTCCTAAATATCTGATTTTTTTGACAGGGACACTTTTCTTTGCTGCTTGATGAGGACAAAAGCTGATCAAAGAGGAATAGAAGTGGGGAATGAGACTGGAAGATGCCATGGAAGCTCCAGGGAATGGCACCTGTTCCATAGCGGTTGCCATGAATTAATCACCCAGTGTTTGAGTTCCTCCTCGTTTGCTGCTCCACATCTCACGGGCAGTGGGGAAAGAAAGCTCCAGAGGACAATACCACCCTTCTGGAGACTTTCAGGAGCATTTCAGGAGCCTTGGGAACAGCTTTGTAGACGATTAAATGAATTCCAGAAACCCACCTAAAATGACCAAGAAATTGGCACAAGGGAGAAGCAGCTTCTCACTGCTTGAATTACCTCAAAGGCATTTAAATCTGTCACCAGAATGTTTGGATTTTTAGTTCAAAATATCAAAATCTGATCCAACTCTGTCTGTCCACCACATTTCACTGATGCACAAGAACATCTGCTCAGTTCCTGCTCTGGTCAAGCAGCTCCTCCTTGGTTTCAAGGAAAATGCTGCAATATTTTGGATGTTTAGTGGGGTAGGGGAGCTCTACTGAAGGGAAGGAGAAACAGCACCTTAACAACGTTATTTTAATTAAAGAGCAAGCCCTGCTTTGCTCCTTATCTGATTTTGCTCACGCTTTTCACACAAAATCCCTGTACCTGGTCTCAATTTAAACAACGAATGGGAAGCCAGAAAAATCAAGGGCTGTTCCAGAGTTTGTAACACTGAACAGGGTCCCTGCAGTCAAATCTCCCAACAGATGAGAATTTGGCTCTGAAAACCAGCTGGAAGGAGCATTTCACCCTCTCAGCCAGTTCCGAGACCCTCCCATTTGCGGGGAAATTCTCCCCAGTCTCTGTTCTTTCAAAGCCCCTTCAGGATATTTCTCTTTCCAGGTCCGATTCCTTGAGCAACAAAACAAAGTGCTGGAAACCAAGTGGAGTTTGCTGCAGGAGCAGGGAATGAAAACAGTGAGGAACAACCTGGAGCCGCTTTTCGAGACCTACATCAACAACCTGCGGGTGCAGCTGAACTCACTGCTGAGCGACAAGGGGAGACTGGAGGGAGAACTTGTCAACACCCAGTACCTGGTCGAGGACTTCAAGAAGAAGTAAGTCTTGAGCTAATGCTCTACTCACCCGGGCAGGTGCAGCCTTTCTCCTCTCAACATCTTTAAACCAACTGGGGAATCCAGGAGAGTCCAGGATCCTGGAACTCTCGGCAATGACATTTTCTCAAGGAGAAATTTTCTCAGTAACGGAGTAACAGATCCAAGTACACCAACACTTAGGGAATAATTTGGAGCATGATCAAAGACTTACGAACTAAATTACCTACTGAGAGGGAAAAATTACACAGTAGGTCTGAAAGTTTCAGGGCAGCACATTTCATTTGCTTAAAACAGCAGAAGGAGGATGACTAATGGCCAGAAATAAGTAAAAAATAATGGATTCGTTCAAATTGTTTTGATGTACTTGTTTTAACTGGTTCAGCTCCTGATCTCTCATTGAGGGAAAAGAGCATTGTATGCAAAATGCTCTGAAGGAAATTCATTCCAGCAAACTCAAATCACCTCTCTCTGTTACCTGCCCAAACAAAAGCTCCCTGTGCCGTCCTCCTTTAGGTACGAAGATGAGATCAACAGAAGGACCATCGCAGAGAACGAATTTGTGACACTCAAGAAGGTGAGAGCAAATTCCAGAACACTGTGGGATGGCTCATTGTAGAGCTCTGATCACCTCCTCAGTCACAAATGCATCCATTACAATTCCAACCCCTTTAGTGTTTTTATGGTTTCTTCCCTGGACTGTTATCACAATGCATGTTCCTGATTTGCTGATAGGGGCGTAAACCACCCAAAAATCTCTCACTCCCCAGGATGTAGATGCTTCCTACATGAACAAGGTGGAACTCCAAGCCAGGGCAGATGCGCTGAGTGAAGAAATTAATTTCCTGAGAGCGCTTTACGAAGCAGTGAGTACAACCAGCTCCAGAACATCCTGGCCCTCAGTGAAGCACTGCCCTCCCTCCGTTCCTCTGAGAGCCTCTAATTCCTTCCCCCGGGAGATGCTAAATCCTTCCCCTCTGTAGAGTTGCACCAACACCTGAGCTGTTCAGATAATGATCTGTAACAGCCTCTCCCAGGTCTGGAGCTCACCTGGAAGGGTGAAAAGGCATCTCCCAAGGGAATTACCTCATTCTCTGTGCTCTTGGCAGGAGCTGTCCCAGATGCAGACCCAGATCTCTGACACCTCCGTGGTTCTCACCATGGACAACAACCGGAACCTGGACCTGGACAGCATCATCTCTGAGGTCAAGGCACAGTACGAGGACATCGCCAACCGGAGCCGCGCCGAGGCCGAGTCCTGGTACCAGACCAAGGTGAAGGACCTGGGGTTTCCGTGCTCTTATCTTCATATCTTGTCTGGAAGAGATAAAGACCAGCTCTTCCAAGAAAACCGTCCCAGCTGCTGGTCTGGGCTTGAGGAGGAACTCTCAGGCTCCTGGTAATTCCAAAAATGGTGGATTTTCCCTTGACTGGTTGTTCCTCTCTGTGACAGTACGAGGAGCTGCAGGCCACGGCTGGCAGGCATGGGGACGACCTCCGGAACACCAAGCAGGAGATCTCGGAGCTCAACCGCCACGTCCAGCGGCTCCGATCCGAGATTGACAGCGTGAAAAAACAGGTAAAGGCCAGCAAACCCCACTTTAACCAATTTACCCCCGGACTTGCAAGGGAGAGGAAGGAAAAGGTCAGAGCAACATGGGCAGTTCTGCTCAGTTTGACCCTTTTTCGCTCAAAATGAAAACTGTCACAAAAACTGGTGGAGCTGATGGTGCTGGGATAAAACCTTGTGACTGCAGGGGAGGTAAAGAACAGCCTGGGTCTGGGGTGGGGACTTTGAGCAGGGCTTTGTGTTCCGTAGTGTGCAAACCTGAAAGCCGCCATCGCTGATGCCGAGGAGCGTGGGGAGCTGACCCTCAAGGATGCCAGGGCCAAACTGGCCGAGCTGGAGGACGCTCTGCAACAGGCCAAGGCTGACCTGGCCCGACAGCTCCGGGAATACCAGGAGCTCATGAACGTCAAGCTGGCCCTGGACATCGAGATTGCGACCTACAGGAAGCTGCTGGAGGGCGAGGAGTGCAGGTGGGTGGGAAACATCCAGCCCTGGGGCTGGGGATGGCACTGGAGGACCTCAGCATTTCTGGAATGCTGAACAGGGGGCACAGAGGGGAGAGATTGTCCCAGATAATGGAAATAACAAAAATCTGCAAATTATGCTGTGATATTGTTTTTCTCCCCAAAGGCCTCTGGGAAACGTATCTTATTG
>VXBT01003894.1:14973-25638 GCA_013400235.1 Oriolus oriolus | reverse complement strand
CCCCCCCCCCCCCCCGTCCCCCCCCGATATCAACAGACTTCTAACCCTCTTCCTTGTGTTCCATCCCTGAACAGGCTGGCTGGAGATGGGGTCCCAGTGAATATCTGTAAGTCTCTAAAATATAATAATTACCTTGTTTAAACATTCCTATTTCTCTGCACCAAGAAGCCAATGCCCAGAGATACTGAAACACTTCCTCTTCCTTCTTGCAGCTGTCACCAGAACAACAGTGGGAACGGGATACGGTGGAGGGAGCAACCTCAGCATGNCAGCTCCGGGAATACCAGGAGCTCATGAACGTCAAGCTGGCCCTGGACATCGAGATTGCGACCTACAGGAAGCTGCTGGAGGGCGAGGAGTGCAGGTGGGTGGGAAACATCCAGCCCTGGGGCTGGGGATGGCACTGGAGGACCTCAGCATTTCTGGAATGCTGAACAGGGGGCACAGAGGGGAGAGATNTGGGGTCCCAGTGAATATCTGTAAGTCTCTAAAATATAATAATTACCTTGTTTAAACATTCCTATTTCTCTGCACCAAGAAGCCAATGCCCAGAGATACTGAAACACTTCCTCTTCCTTCTTGCAGCTGTCACCAGAACAACAGTGGGAACGGGATACGGTGGAGGGAGCAACCTCAGCATGGGAGGGGGGATCTGCAATTTGGGGAACAGCTTCAACTGTGGGAGCGTTCCCGGGGTGAGCAGCACCACCCTCGGAGCTGGCAGCAGCTCCAGCATGAAGTTTGTCTCCAGCTCCTCCACCAGAAGAAGTTATAGGAGCTAAAATTCTCCTTCCAGTCACTGCCACGCACCAGAAAACACCGTAACTGGTCCTTTACTGGAGCGTGGCGGGGTCAGCACAACCAGGGCCACCTGCACCCCAAGTCCTGTCCCACAGGAGCCCTACTTTAGGAACTCTTTCTCAGCTGTGTTGTCTTGCACACGTCGTGTTGGGCTCAGCCCTGGAACCTGAGTCTCACTGGGTTAAATTTGCAGCTCGCTTGCTCCAGCTCAGCAGTTTTTTGGCCGGATTTTGTATATAAAATGTGTCCCATGACTGTTTGTCTCTCTTCACTTTCTGGGGTTTGTCTAATAAAAATGCACATGTAATTTATTCTATTTTGTGGTCCTTTTAATTAAAGAGGTGCAAGAGCAAATGCAAACACACATAACAAGAACTTTTCCTCAGGCCCTGACCAGTTAAAGGCTCAGGTTTTTGCTCCTCACTCAGATTTACTGAATTTCACTGTCAGCAGCCAGAACACCCCAGCCCAGCAGAGCCTCAGAGCGAGGTTTGTGTTTTCAACATTCCCTCCCCACCATGCAGGGAAAACACCTGGAAGCCAAACACCAGGACACGCCAAGGCAGGAGCCAGGCACAAGGGGAAAAGGTCTGGGCTTCATTTACTTCCAGCTCCCAGCCCATCCAGCATCCAAGAGCCTGGATCCTGGGGGTGGGATCCCAGTGCCAGGTGTGTGATGTACTTGCACAAACCTCGAACAAGAGGGAATTAATTCCCAGGGAGCAGAGCAACCCCCTGGCCTGTTCAGGTGAATCATCCATCCCAAACCCCTGGTCTCACCCACGCCTTGGAGCCAGCAGTGCCAGCATCTGCCTGAGTGGGTTGAGAGCCCTCCCTGGCTCAGGTGCTCAGTTTGGGTCCTGGTGCCGATGTTCCTCTCCTCTAACCACACGGAGGGGCAGGATCAGGGCCATTCCTACTCTGGTCAGTAGGAATTATGAACCAGATATGGTCCTGCACTTAATTAAATGCCACTTATCCAGTAGCTATAAAAAAACCCAAGAAACGGATTTATTTCACTGTTGAAAAGTGAAACTCTTCAAGATCCAGCGTTTCTTCTCATTTTTAGGATATGCTGGAGACAAGGTCTTGTTTTGAGAAGGTGGAAGAAAAACCAGAGGAGGTGTAGGGATTTCAGATGTGGTTCTGACTAATTGGGAGAAATTAATGGAGAAGTAAAAGCAGAGAAACATCTGCAGTGACAGATCTCACTGCTGGAAGGTCACCTGAATGAACAGATGCAACTGGAAAAAACACCCCAGCCCTCACTCCCTGGATTTTAATAGGTTCAAATAATGAGTAGAGAGGCCCTCTTAGGAAAATACTCATGGAGTTGGGGAAATAGAAGGGAATTGGCAGTGCTGGAATGACAGACTGGATTCAGGGTTTCCTTCAGGACCAGTAGTTTCCCATAATTTTCTAGGATGCCCTGCGCTCTGCATGTGTATCCCTGAGGAAATCTCCTTCCTGAAATCTTGCAGGCTTGGTTGTGGATCTGCTGTGGGTCCCCACTCCTGCTCCACCACCTCTCTCAGCAGCCTCCAGGGAAGGAGCAATATCCTCCCTCGGAACAGCGGCCTGGGCCAGGTCAGCCGATGGCCTTCCTGCTGCTGCCCAAACACAGCCTCACACCCTCTCTAACCACGAGGACATGGAATCGCATAATCCCAGAATCCCTGAGGTTGGAAAATCCTTCCCAGACCATCGCGTCCAACCCGGGCACAATCCCCACCTGGTAACCCAGCCCAGAGCACCAAGTGCCATGTCCAGTCCTTCCTTGGACACCTCCAGGGATGGGGACTCCAAACCTCCCTGGGCAGCCCCTGCCAATGCCCATGGAGAAATTCCTCCTGATGTCCAACCTAAACCTCCCTGGCACAGCCTGAGGCTGCTTCCTCTTGAGCTTTTGTTCCCTGGGAGCAGAGCCTGACTCTCGCCTGGCTGCCCCCTCCTGTCAGAGAGCTCCCCTGAGCCTCCTTTTCTCCAGGCTGAGCCCCCCCAGCTCCCTCAGAAGGAGGGACCAAACCCTTCCCTGCTGCTCCAGCCCTTCCCCAGCTCTGTTCCCATCTCTGGACACACTCCAGCCCCTCATGTTGTGAGGGGTCAGTACATGGGGCATTGGTGGGAGTCTTGGAGCATCTACCACCAAAAACCAGCTGGGAAGGACATGGAGGGAATTTCATGAACGGTGTTGTCAGACCTTTTCTTTCTGTGAAAACTGTCCACGTTCCACAGAATCATCAGGGCTGGAAGAGACCTTCAGGATGACCCAGTCCAGCCGCCAGCCCAGCACCACCATGACCACCCTAAACCATGTCCCCAAATGTGCCAAATCACCCTGATTTGGACTGACAGCAGATGGTGAAATACCAGAACCTGCCCCAGAAGGGAGTTTCCATCATCAGTGACACCAACACAACACTTGGTCCCACGTCCAACAGGGACATCAGAAGGTGCTGCCCGCTGCATCCACACCTGGGTCACAGCACAGAGAGGACAAAGCCTTTCATCCAGCCAGGGCCGGAATATTTGCTCTTCCTGGGCATCACACCTCTGGATACTCAACCAACCTACAGCTGTTCTTGCTCAAGAGCAGGGCCCTGGTCACCAGGCTGTCACCTCCTGCATCCCGTCAGATTGCAGCCATGACCTGGGGCCGGTATTTCAGCAGAAGAAGATGATCCCCATTAATTCCAGCTCAGACCAGATTAAAGCCTTAGTCATAATGACATGGATGGTGCTGGCACTCAGGGGCCTGGATTTGCAGTGTGTGGAGGGAGCTGATTGCAGGTTGGTGCCACTAAGGATTTTACAGAGTTCTTTAGGACAGCCCGAGGCTCAGTCACAGGAGCTCCTCTCTCTTAAAAACAGCTGCTTGTTGTAACACACAGGAGCTGAAACACTCCCAACAGTTATTGCCATTCCAGGGTGTATAATGGAAATGTTACAAGAACAGGGAGAAAAATAGAAATAAAAATAAAAAAGCTTGGCTGAAAGGCAAAAAGAGACAATGGGAAACTGCTTATTTCCCTCCTGAGACCTTCTGGTCACCCTCACTTTTCTGTCTGGCCGCCACATGTGCCGGGACAAGCTCCTGGAAGATGCACCTGCAAACACCTGCGGCACATGCCGGTGCCTGGACATGGCTGGGGAAAGCTATGGATTCCCAGGAATGCTCTGTGGGAAGGCTGCCACCTCCTCCAAGGAGTGGGTGCTCAGCTTGGGCATCCCCAACAGAGACAAACCTTGACAAAACCCCAGGGGCTGTGGGGGCTGGGAAAAGTTTGCCCACCCCTGGGCATCCAGACAAAGCACTGGGAGAGACTTGGGAGCATCTTGCCTGCTCTAGGATAACCCCGTGTGTGCCAGAGCCGAGACACCGCGTCCTTCACCAGGGAAATGCCCTGTTTGGCTTTTCCTGGAAGCCACAGGGGATAGGAGTGAAGAGAGGTTTCCATGAGCAATGTCGTAAGCACTGACTTTGCTGGTGAGTAAGGGATATCAGAGGGGAAAGACAACAGGCATGGGGAGGGCAGCCTGGTAACACCGTGTAGAGACAAGGCTGTCCCATGAGTCAGGAAACAGCTCAAAAATCTGTGCAGGTGAAGCTCTGGGAAATTGCCGAGTCAGGGTTTGTGGCATCACTGATGATGGAAACTCCCTTCTGGGGCAGGTTCTGGTATTTCACCATCTGCTGTCAGTCCAAATCAGGGTGATTTGGCACATTTGGGGACATGGTTTAGGGTGGTCATGGTGGTGCTGGGCTGGCGGCTGGACTGGGTCATCCTGAAGGTCTCTTCCAGCCCTGATGATTCTGTGGAACGTGGACAGTTTTCACAGAAAGAAAAGGTCTGACAACCACCATTCATGAAATCCCCTCCACGTCCTTCCCACTCCCCAGCTGGTTTTTGGTGGTAGATGCTCCAAGACTCCCCCATCACCACCCTGGCCCTCCCTCCATCACCTCTTTCCCTCTCCTGTACCAGCTCTGCTTTAAAGAACTCCTGTTTGGGCATGAGAACAAGAGAAAAATTTCCATCAGGTTGGGGCCTGAGGTGCTGATGCCCCTCTGGAGTTTGCGCAAAACCACAAACCATGATCAGAGACTTCTCAGAGCTTGGACCCTGGAACCAGGAACCAACATTCCAAAATCAACCAAATCAACCTTACACAACTTGGGTTGATTCATCCATGGACTGGAGATGAGCAAGCACTTGCCCAACAAGGAACCATCTCCTGCAGCAGTGGAAGGAGGGAGTGGGAAAGGGGTGGCTGCAAACAGGAGCTGAGCAGCCACTATCGAGGTTTTCTCATATATTTCAACACCAAAAAAATGCAACTCCTGCACTTTTTTGAAAGGTCCCTAGGTGCTCATGGTGAACTCACTGTGGGTGTGCCGGGCCCACTTAATCAGCAGGATGAGCCCCACACTGGAGCCGTCCCCTCCTCAGGAGGGTATAAAGGGCCAGTCCCAGGCTGGGAGAGCACAACTTCACCTCCAGCCGCTTCCAGTCATTCCTTTACTCCTTGGATCACTCTTGGCAGCTGCCATGTCCCGCCAGTGCACCGTGAGGAGCCAGGGCAGAACCGGCTTCAGCGCTGCTTCCGCCTTCATCCCAAACGCCAGCAGCTCCAGCCTCTGCCTGCGCCCTGCACTCCAAGCCAGAAGCTGCAGTGCCACCACTGGCTACGGAAGGTTCACTGGAGGGTTTGGAAGCAGGAGCCTCTACAGCCTTGGCGGATGCCAGAGGATCTCCGTGGCTGGAAGAGGTGGTGGCTTCTATGGACCTGCAGGTTTTGGTGCTGGCACTGGGATCTCATGTGGGTTTGGTGGGGCAGTTGCTGGTCCCTTTGGGTTTGGTGGTGGCCCTGGATTCCCTGCTGTCCCGCTCGGGGGCATCCATGAAGTGTCAGTCAACCAGAGCCTTCTGAAGCCGCTCAACCTGGAGATTGACCCCAACATCCAGAGTATCCGTAAGGACGAGAAGGATCAGATTCAAACCCTCAACAATAAATTTGCCTCCTTCATCGACAAGGTGAGACCTGAGATTCCTGGTTATGCTGTGGTGATTCTTTGGTGGGGAAGCACAAACAAGGGTGAAATATATCTTCATCCACAATTTTGCTGCTCCTGTACTGCCAGTTCTAACATCAGCAGCCTGGGAACAAATCTTGAGGGTTTCCACCTTGGAGACCATTTACATCTTTTGGGAATGCTGAGGTGAGACCAGAAAACAGGGACAAAGTGGTGGTACTGGATGTAAGGAAGCAGCGTTGGGGAAGAGCGGGAGTGTTTAAATTGTCAGCTGTTCCCCAAGGGCTGAGAGCTCCCACCTTCCAGCAAGTGAATCCTCGCAGGATGTCCCTCACCTCTGCAAGGAAGACCATCCTAAAACACCCTTCTCTCTGCAGGTCAGATTCCTTGAACAACAAAACAAGGTCCTGGAGACCAAGTGGGCCCTTCTGCAAGAACAGGGGAACAAAACAGTGAGAAAGAACATTGAGCCCCTCTTTGAGACCTACCTGAACAACCTCAGGAGGCACCTGAGCAGCTTAACGACAGACAGGGAGAACTTGGAAGGCGAGCTAAGCAAGGTGCAGAGCCTCGCTGAGGACTTCAAGAACAAGTGAGTCTGTTCATGGTCTGCCTGGGCCTGGGTGGGCTGCAACAGATGCAGAAAACAAGGGAAAAAAACCTTTTTGCTGATTTAATCTTCTGAGTAAGGCCTGAGTTTAATACAAGATATGGCTGAAAAGTCACAGGCAGAAAATTACAGGGCAAAAAGACCAAGGTGCAGAACTGTACATACAAAAAAAATTAGAGGCTGGTCCTCTAATTAGTCCATTAGAAATTGGTCTATTAGAAATTATGAAGTCATTTCCAAACAAGCCTAGACCACCCCTCCACCTCCATTCCACAGATATGAAGAGGAGCTCAACAAGCGCGCAACCGTCGAGAGCGAGTTTGTGACCCTGAAGAAGGTGGGTGCAAGCCCACGTGGCCTCTCAGCCCTGCAAGAAACCCCTTCTCCAGCTCTTCCTCTGCCTCTCTGAAACTCACGTCATTCTGGTGACGTGTTTCCTCTCCTAGGAGGTGGACACTGCCTACCTGGACAAGACAGAGCTGCAGGCCAGGCTGGATTCCCTCACGGAGGAGATCGACTTCCTCAGAGCCCTCTATGAAGCTGTGAGCATCAGCGCTTGCATCCTTCTCCCAGTCCTTGCCTTCCTTTCCCATTTCCAAGCCTCAGGGCTGATTATTTTCCCTTCTGTTGCACTAAATAATTCAATGGTTTTTCCATTTCACATTTCTGCATGAAGCTGTCTTGGAAAAATCCTTTTGTTCACCCAGCTCTCCCCTCTAACCCTGGGGCTCTCCATCCTCCAAGCAACGTTTGTGTCTCACCCTATGGCTCTTGGGAATACTTCCTGCTTTTGCAGGAGCTGTCACAGATGCAGACCCAGATCTCCGACACCTCTGTCATCCTGACCATGGACAACAACCGGAGCCTCGACATGGACAGCATCATCGCCGAGGTGAAGGCGCAGTATGAGGACATCGCCAACCGCAGCCGCACTGAGGCCGAGTCCTGGTACCAGTCCAGGGTAAGTGCCTGGGAAGGCTTCTGCAATGGGAAAACCACCCTTGCATCCCCAAATTCCGCCAGGGAGGTGGGTCCTGCTGTGATTTTGAAACACAGAATGTCTTCAGATTTAATAACCCTATGAAATTTGGAAGTGTTAATTTGGGATTGGGAACACGCACACATTTTGGAGCGCAAATACCCCCAAAGCCACACTCTGTTGGGCTCTAAATCCAGTTTGTTTTCCTTTGACTGGTTGTTCCTCTCTGTGACAGTACGAGGAGCTGCAGGCCACGGCTGGCAGGCATGGGGACGACCTCCGGAACACCAAGCAGGAGATCTCGGAGCTCAACCGCCACGTCCAGCGGCTCCGATCCGAGATTGACAGCGTGAAAAAACAGGTAAAGGGCACCACCAGTGCATCAAATGTAGCTCTTGCTGTGACCCGACCTCTGGGTTGTCCAGGGAATAAAAATTAATTCATCTGAGGGAGTTCTGCTGGATCAGGAATGAACATGACAGGATTTATATCAGAGTAGTGACATCACCAAGAGTTACTCAGTGTAGTATCAATGACCCCAAGGAGATGCTGAGAGTTGTGGAGGTAAATCCAGATTGTGACCTGGCTCAGAACATGGATCAGTTCAATGGATTGAATTCAGTTCATAGATCAGTGATAATTAAGACCTATTGATGTTAACCCAAACATCAGACCTGGGATCGGGATCTCAGGATACAAAGAGCTGGATTATGCTCTCGATAAGGAGTGAGAGCCTGGATTTTCCCCTGCAGGTCACTGGGTTGCAGATGGCCATTGCCGACACGGAGCAGCGCGGGGAGGTGGCTCTCAAGGACGCCAGGGCCAAACTGGAGGAACTGGAGACAGCCCTGCAGAAAGCCAAGGCTGACCTGGCCGGGCAGCTCCGGGAATACCAGGAGCTCATGAACGTCAAGCTGGCCCTGGACATCGAGATCGCGACCTACAGGAAGCTGCTGGAGGGCGAGGAGAGCAGGTGGGTGAGATTTCATATCCTAATTTTCAGAGGTACAATGCAGTTGCAGACCCTCATCAGGTTTAGACCCACATTCATGTCGGCGATTGAAACGGACCCAGCCCGGCAGGGAAAACTGAATCCTCTTCATTGAATGAACAAGCTGGTTTTATACACTCACATGACCTATCACACTCTGCTATGTCACCAGCACACCCTCGGAATGTCTGTGTATTGGGTGACTTGCCTGTCAGCTCTTGGCAGCCTCCTCCCCCAGGGTCTGGGGCAGACAAGCTTCTTTGTGCTATCATGTGCTTCTTTGTCTTGCCATGTGCTTCTGCAGGCACATCTCACAGCCTGCAGCCCAACTCCATTTTATCTCCCTCACACATTCAGACCTGAAAGCTGTTTAAAGACAAATGAGTGCCTGTGAAGAGGAGCTCTTTGGGAAGAGCAGCCTTTCATACAAACTTCCCACCTTTCAGAAATATTCCAAGGAAATTTTCCTGCCTTTGAGAGCAGGTCCTGCTCATGGGTTCCCCTTGATCTCTCACTGGCTCTCTTTTGCTCCCTGACAGGCTCTCTGGGGAAGGTGCTGGCTCAGTGAACATCTGTAAGTAACTTTTAAAGAGAGTTTGGCACATTGCAGATTTACCTCCCACCCCTGCTTAGAGCCCATCCCACTCATCCACTGCCTGTGGATGCCTCTCACGAGGGTGTTTTCCTCTGGCAGCCATGACCAGAACCACTTCAGGAATGGGATATGGAAGCGGGAACTGCCTGAGCTTCAGTGACGGGGCTGGAGGTGGGGTCTGTGCTGGAATGGGAATAGGCTCCAGCTCCGGAAGCGGACACGGCACAGGTGGCTCGTGCATGGTCGGAGGGAGCAGCTCCAGCTTCAAGTCCATCTCCACCAGCTCTTCCACCAGGAGATGTTACTGAGGAACTGACTCCAGGCCCCAGTGCTACCAGTGCCGAGGCTCCTCTTGGGTCCAGTCCTCACCCAGCTCCTTCAGAAGATTTGGAAATCAAACCCATCTGTCATTATTTATATAAAAGATGCTATGCTCCCGTTTGTCCTTTGACCCTCAACACATTTCCCAGTGTTTGTCTAATAAAAGGCATGTGGAATTGATTCTGTTGCATCCTCTTTTTAATTCCAATTCTTTTCTCTTACCTTGGGGCAAAGGGTGGTTGGTGCAGCAGAGTAACTTTGCTTCCTTGAAGGTAAAAAAAGTCACAGACAAGTTGAGACATCTCCTTCCTCTCCAACTCCATGGACCTCATATCCAACAGAAATAGAACATTTGGATGTTCCATTTCCATGAGGATGGGAAGATATCTACCCTTCCTACTTGGCACTAGAGAAAGTCCTTCCATCTGAATTCCTATATTACGACATCTCAGCTTTTTCTGCCATGGTGGTCATGCCCAAACCTCTGTAACCAAATGGGATGAGTCATGGAGGGATATAAATCTGGGTTTTCCAAGAAAATGAGTGCTGCAGCTCATCTGTTCTGCACACACATCTCCCGCAGGGACTGATAAAACACTGCCATTACCATAATTAGAAATTTAAAAGACCCATTAAACCCCCAAAGTAACCCTCTTTGTGAGGAATAATATCCCCAGAGGAGGCTGTGAGACAGTGAAAGACCCTCAGGGCACTGGAAAGGAAGTGGCTCATCCTCTTCAGCACCTGCCCATCTTTCTCCAGCCTCTCTGGTCTACATCCCACTGGCTGCAGTAGAGCTGGAGTTTGGTTTCTTACTTCAGCACTGTCCGGCATCAAGGCTCCATCCAGAGCTACAGGGATGGGGAAGGGTCTGCAGGGGACACACAAGGAGCAGCTGAGGGCACTTGGTTTGTTTGCCTTGGAAAAGAGGAGACTGAGCTGAGAGGGGCTGCAGCTTCATCCCAAGGGGCACCTCCGACCTCTGCTCTGGGGACCAGGGACAGGACCCAGGGAATGGCTGGAGGTGTGTCAGGGGAGGTTTAGGCTGGAGGTCAGGAAAAGGTCCTTCCCCAGAGGGTGGTGGGGCACTGAACAGGCTCCTCCGGTGTCGTGGTTTAGCACAGCTTGGGGTTTTAGTTAAGGAAAAAATCCACCAGCCACAGAAGTTATGTTTTTGCAAGGGGCTGTTCTGATTTCCTCCAAGACCTGATAGAACCAATCAATTGGCTAATTTGAATTTTGACAACTCTGTTAAGCCACTTAAGAAGCTGAACATGCTTCTATGAACATCGCATTTAAGAACGAACGAAGCCCGGGAACTCTCTCTTGCTTC
>VXBT01003894.1:0-14434 GCA_013400235.1 Oriolus oriolus | reverse complement strand
CGCGGCCCTGCTCCATGCGCGGCCCTGCTCCATGCGCGGCCCTGCTCCATGCGCGGCCCTGGCCGCTCCTGCTCTGTTAGAGGCCTGTCCCCCCGCAGTGCGGCCGCTGAAAATGAAGGTTTACACCACCACAGCTCCGGCCACCGGCCCGGCAGAGATCCCTTGACCAACGGCGAGAGGCAAATTCCAGCTGCAAGGCCCGGGTGAGTTTAACTCTTTTAGTGCTGTAAGATTCCTCAGAACAGATAAAGCCTGCAGACATGAATCCTCTCCCAGGTCAGAGGAAAGGGAAAAGTTAAGGCACGTGAAGAAACACCATAGAAACACCCAAGTCAGTGAAGAAGGCAGAGCTGAAGTCCACAGAGAGGAGAAGAGGAGATGCTTCAAACCTAGAAGCTGAAAGTCTTTTGTAAGGCTATGGTAATGGCTTTAATACATCAGAACTGTAATTTCAATGGAGAAAAGCATGGGGGGAATGGAGCATTCAAACTGCAGCCATGAGCAAAGGTACCTGTGCTGAACAAGCAAATGTTGAAGTAGCTGTGATTTAATGAGAAGCAGAGAGAGATGAGAGTGATGAAGATTCTTGCCCTCCAGAGAGACCTCTGTTCCTAGAGATGACGATGACCCCAGAGACAGAAGAAGAGAACCTTTGCTTTTGAACCTCTCATCCTTAAAATGATACCACTTCAGCTAAAGATTGAACCCTTGAAAACAGTTGTGGGAAAAGCTGTAAGTCGAGGGAAGGGACTTCCACATCGAGATCAGATTTCCATTTCCTGGGTGGCTGTCTCGTTGTGACATTGATGCCACAAGAGAACTGTTTCTTGTGGAAAAGCCTCACAGCCAGCAAGAGAGACTCCTCTCCCTAAGTGAACTGGAAAAAAAGATTATTATAGAGGTGGTAAACTGACTGAAAATCCCGAGTTTTGTCTCTTTATGTTGCCAGTGGGAAAGGAAAGAAGGGGTTGGGGGAAAGAGAAGTATTCTGAAGGTTTATTCTGATTCTTATTATTTTCCCTTTTAGTTCTGTTAATAAACTTCTTTATATTCTTTAAAGTTTTTGAGCCTGCTTTTGCCCCTCTTCTAATCCTTATCTCACAGAAGGTTAAAAGATGTGAACAAAACCACGACATCAGGGAATGGTCAGGGCCCCAAGGCTGCCAGAGCTCCATTTGGACAATGCCCTTGGGCACAGGGTGGGATATTGGGGTGTCTGTGCATGGCCAGGGGTTGGACTCGATGGTCCCTAGGGGTGCCTTCCAGCTCAGGGGATTCTGTGACTCATCTGACGAGCAGGACTTTCACACCCCAGGCTGTTTTCTCTCAGGGGACCCTGGACTTTCAGAATTCTCATCATTCAGCATTTTGACGCAAAGCACCTGGGCTCCCAGAAAGGCACTGGTGCCTCCCAAATCCCCACCTTTACCAGCAGCACCTCAGTGCAGGTGAAGTTCTGCCTGCAAAGCTCAGGAGTACAGACCAAGAGAGAAACTTCTTGCCTGGATCAGCACAGGTTGTCACTACCCCACAATGGCTGGAAATCTGGGGGCAGAGTCAGGTTTTCTCTTTAGCAAAGCACATCAAACTGGCATTTTCCCCATCTCTGGATTCCCTCTTGTAGAAACTTCAGTCCCATCAGCTTTAAACTAAACAGAAACCACTTTAACCAAGCTAAAACCAAGCCCAAAGGCAACTTGTGAATGGAAATGGATTTTTTTGCCCCACCAGTAATCTCCTCTTTGAGAAACAGCTTAGAAAATACAGCTTAGAAAGTTTTATGAGCTGTCGCTGCCAGCCCGTGGCATTAGAGCGGGTGGGGGTGGCTGGGTGCCACATACCAAACCTGTGAGCTCACTCCCTTGAGCTGTGGTCAAGCCCAGCTCTCCAAAAGCATAAAAGGCTGAGGGGACTCCTGATCCCAACTCCCAAAGATTCCTGCTCCTCTTCCACCTCACCTCACTGTCCTCTTCCAGTGCTGGGTTTCTCAGAGTTGGGTGCTGCTCCTGCCGCGATGCCTGTCCAGCACAGCAGCTCCAGCTCTGTGTCCGTGTCCCAGGGCCCTGCTGGAGGCGCGGGAAGGGCCAGCGGAGCCTTCAGCAGGAGGAGCCTTCACAACCTCGGGGTGAGCACGAGGATGGCCGTGAGCAGAGAGCCCTGGGCTGCCAGACCAGGATAAAGCCCGAGGGCAGGAGGCAGAGCTGGAGGAGCAGGGCTTGGATGCGGCCCTGGAGGGATCCAAGAGGTCATGGTCAACCAGCGCCTCTTGGTGCCCCTGAGCCTGGAGTTTGACCCCAGCATGCAGCAGGTGCGGCAGGAGGAGAAGGACCAGATCAAATCCCTCAACAACAAATTTGCCTCCTTCATCGACAAGGTGAGGCACGTTCTGCTGCTCCAGCTCTGGCATTGCCTGGAGATGGGGTCAGGGAGTTCTCAGCATTAGAAATTTAATTCTTAATCATTGAAGCAGGGTTAAGGATTTTGTTCAGGGTTTTGTTCCATATCCAGACTGTCCATACAGCTCTTTTTGACAACCTGGATGGGGAGCAAATTATTTCTCCAGGTTTCCATGCAGTTGAATATTTCTCCAGGCTCCTCAATCTTCCTACCAATGATCTTTTGGTGGCATACCCATCAAATCATGCTTCAAATTACAGAAAATATTTACAACCCCTGCCATATTAAACCTCCATTTCATGAAAAGCAAGGCAAGTTTTGAGTCGCGGATCCTGAATTATTTATATTGTTCTGATGGGTTTCAGGTGCAGTTCCTGGAGCAACAAAACAAAGTTCTGGAGACCAAATGGAGCCTCTTGAAAGACCAGAAAATTGTGCAGAATAACCCAGAGCCCATCTTTGAGCTGTACATCAGCAACATGAGGCGGCAGCTGGAGGCTCTGGGAGGGGAGAGGCTGCAGCTGGGCTCCGAGCTCAAGGCCATGCAGGACTCGGTGGAGGACTTCAAGGTCAGGTAGGCAACACCCACAGAAAAACCTGTCCAGTTTTTCCTTCACTCTGTTCTTCCTGCGTCAGTGAGAAGGCCCGAGACAGCCCAAAAAAAGTGACCTCAGAATCATGGAAAAGTTTGGATGGGAAGGGACATTAAAGATCATCTCATCCCACCCCCTGCCACCGGCAGGGACACCTCCCACTGTCCCAGGTTGCTCCAAGCTCCATCCAACCTGGCCTTGGACACTGCCAGAGATCCAGGGACAGCCACAGCTGCTCTGGGAAATCCATCCCAGGCCCTCCCCACCCTCACAGGGAGGAATTCCTTCCAAATATCCCATCTAAACCTCTCCTCTTTTAGTTTAAATCGGAATTTGTACAATGTATTGGATAGTTTGAGTACTTTGGAAAGTGAGGAGTTACCTCCCACCCCATGGAAAGTCACCAGGATCCTGGGCGAGAGTTTCAGCTCAGCAACTCTTTGGGCTGCTGGGAGCAGGAGTTCCCTCTCTCCTCCACTTTTTGTGCTTTGGGAAGACATCCATCCAGTATTTGTGTCTGATCCCATGGCCATGAGGGATCCACTGGGAATGGATATGAATAAATGAGGAGCTTAAATTGTCAGTGTGGAACCAGAAAAATGAGAGGTGGGAGTGAGGTGCTCATCCCAGCTCCCAACAAGGGCACACGCATCCTGCCAGAACCCTCTGCTCTCCCTTTCCCAGAAGATCGCATGCCTGACACTCTGTGCCACCTTTCCCAACAGGAAAAGTTCCTTCCAGCCCCAAAGCAGCATCAGAACATCCTTGACTGCCTTGAGGAAGGAAATCAGCATGCACACAAAATCCTTGGACAGTCAAAGGTCACATCGGAGAAGCAGTTTAGACTTGGAGGTCTGCTTGTGTCTGACAAAGTGGCAGATATTCCTTCGGGATCAGGGGATTTTGGGGGGAAAGCTCAGTGACATCACACACGTTGCTGGGCAGGGACCATCCTCTTGCATCTATACCTACAAAAGGACCTTAGGCTCCTGCCCCACTTCCTAGGAATTTGTCCTTCCCACCTTTATCTATTTTAAACTTTTTGGGTCCCAAATTTCCTTGCTAATATGGGAATTGGAATGAGATGATCTTTAAGGTCCCTTCCAACCCAAACCTCTGATTCCTCTGGGCCAAACATTAGTCCAGCAACTGGAAAACAGACATTAAATTTCCTCTTCTACATGGCCAAGAGCTTCGAGACCCACAAACTGATGAAAGCTGGGGCTCTGCTTAATGGAAATTATTTTCAGGGATGGATATTCCTGATGGGAATAAATCTTCCCCCATGAAAGGGCCAGGAGAGGCCGATGGTTTATTACCTGCACAGACTCCTTCCTTTGAACTCCTCTCTCTCTTTCATCTCCCCCATTTAATCATTCCATGGGAGCTGGGCATCAGCCCAGGCTCCCGCCGGGTTTTGACCTTTCCCAAGAGCGCGGCCTTGGCTCTCCCTGCCCCGGCCGCCGCCGCCGCCCTCCTCCCCGGCCATCCCGCGTGTCCCCCTGAGTAACCAGGTGTGGCGATGAGCTCACCCCCGGCTCCACCCAGAACACTTCGGGAGCACAAGGCTCCCATTCACGGGATAAAAGGTGCCTTTAATGAGGGCCTGCAGCTTTTCTAGACGGCTCCTCCCACCCCCCAGCCCAGGGGTGCTGCCTTTTCCCTCACTCCATGATATAGAAGTAGAAACAATAAAGCTCCATCAAGGACTTTGTTCCAGCACTGGTCCCTCCAAAAATCTGTGGATTGGTGGTAAACGCCCCCAGGAAGAGACCCTTTGGTCTCGCCTCGTGTGAAGAGGGGTTTGCACGGGCCCCTGGTGGAGGCTGTGAAGGGATTCTGAGCTCTCCCTCCCCACAGGTACGAGGAGGAGATCAACACGCACACGACAGCAGAGAACAACTTTGTCATGCTCAAGAAGGTGAGGAGGCACCACCACCAAAGCAGGGTCAGCTTTGGAAAGGCAAACCACATTCAAATCACCCTTTGTATCCAGCAATGCCAGGCCCAGAGCATTGAGCACAGGTGGAGTCATCCCAGGAAGCAGAAACACCCGGCTGTGCCAGTGGGGCGGTGCTGGGCTGCAATTCCCCCTTGTTTCAGGTCCCTCATCCCAAACTCAGGAGTGTCCTGGTCCCCCAGATCAGCTCTGGGTCATCCGGACCTTGTCGTTTCACCAGATGCTCTGCCAGTCCTCAGCCTTTCTGTGTCCAATCCCAACACCCGCAGGCCCCCGGTCCCACCTGCAGGAGACAATAAGAAGCTTCCACTGCTTCAAGTATTGCACAAAATCTCTGTCCGGGCACTGGCAAGGAAAGGGAAGAAATTCAGTGGTGTGACGTTGCTTGGATCCATGGACATCCTCCCTCCTCCCCTCCCAAAAAAACGTGGAGGGGAGAAATCAGTTCACTCTTGGCTCTGTTTAAAGGCACAGAGATCAAGAAATCCTCCATTTCTGGTTTAATATGAAATTTCAGTTCTTAATTTAATCTGAAACTCCAAAGGTTTGTGTTAGATACAAAGACTTCACCCAAGGACCCAGAGAAGGCCTGGTCCAACCTCTGTTGCCACCATTCCAGGATGTGGATACTGCCTATGTGGACAAGGTGGATCTGGGGACCAAGGTGGATGCCCTGACAGAGGAGATAAACTTCCTGCAAGCCCTCTATGAAGCAGTAAGAATATCCCAAATTTCCCAGTCTGCTATTCCCCCATTTTCCTGGTCTCCAGAGGCTTGAAGAGCCCAAGAGCTGGTCAGTGCTGCAGCTCCTCCCCATCCCTCTTCTACACCTTGGCCAAACAAACAGCGAAACATTTGGGACAGAAAATGGATTTGTTTGACTTACAGGAGCTGTCCCAGATGCATTCCCAGATCTCTGACACCTCCGTGGTCCTGTCCATGGACAACAACCGGAACCTGGACCTGGACAGCATCATCTTTGAGGTCAAGGCACAGTACGAGGAGATCGCCAACCGGAGCCGTGCCGAGGCCGAGTCCTGGTACCAGAGCAAGGTGAGGAGGTGAAAACAAACAGGGAGATTTTTGTTTAGCATTTCCCAGGGGGTGATTTATACTGGAGAGAACAAACAGTGAGAACAGAGGAAAAAGGTGTAAAATGAAGTGGATTTGAGAGGAGTTAAAATAGTTCCTTGGAGACGTTTGGTAGTTGGACTTGATGATCTTAAAGGTCTTTTCCAACCTTAATGAATCCATGATTCTTCAGAATCCTATGTGAAAATGCTGCTTTGATAATGAGAGATGGAGGAGCAGAAGGAGAGAGAAGGAGGAAGCAAATGCGCTGAAGCTCAAGGGGATGAGTGTGGTCCTGGTCAAGAGAGGATCAGAGCAGGGTCAGTCTCTGCCTGTCCCCATATGTCACCTCCCTGCCCTCCCAGTACGAGCAGCTGCAGCTCTCGGCCGGCCAGCACGGGGATGACCTCCGCAACGCCAGGGTGGAGATCTCAGAGATGAACCGCCTGGTCCAGCGGCTCCATTCGGACACGGACCTTGTGAAGAAACAGGTACAGGCACAGGACCTCCCCAAACGTGGGGCACTCCTGTCTCCACCCCTGGCTGGAGGGGGCCTGGAAATCGGGATCCATGGTCACTGGACTTGTTCCCAGCCCCGCAGGTGGCCGGGCTGCAGATGGCCATCGCTGACACGGAGCAGCGCGGGGAGGTGGCTCTCAAGGACGCCAGGGCCAAACTGGAGGAACTGGAGACAGCCCTGCAGAAAGCCAAGGCTGACCTGGCCCGGCAGCTCCGGGAATACCAGGAGCTCATGAACGTCAAGCTGGCCCTGGATGTGGAGATTGCGACCTACAGGAAGCTGCTGGAGGGCGAGGAGAGCAGGTGGGAGCTCCCCCTGCAAACCAAATCATGTCCAAATCCAGAAATGTTCTCACCTTTGCCTTGCAAGGAGCTGAAAGGGCCACAAAATCTTGCAGAGAAAACTCACCCCCATCATACACAGTTACAGGTGTCATTCTAAATCCTCTTGGATGCTCCCCATCAGACCCAGCCCCCCCCGGGTCTGTTTTCCAAGGTCCCTGGTGCCAAAATCTTGCTTGAAATTATCCTAAATAAAGAGCCCTGACTTCTCCATCCTCTCTTTCTTCCAGGCTGGCTGGAGAAGGTGTTGGTGCCGTGAATATTTGTAAGTAATCCATCTCACAAACAATATATTAAGTCATTCCTTGATTGTACCTGGAATTGAGGATAAGACAAGGAAGATGCAGCTTGTAGTTATCGGCACCAAAATTAATACAATTAGATTTTGCTGCCTAATTTTTCCAGCCCTTTACGTGGGACTAGGGTGGTCAGAGAGCCTGAGTCACACTTTCCTCGATCCCGATTTGAAGGGGTTTGTACACTGAGATTGTCCCTTGGGAGACTCAGATGTCTCAGGCCAGGAAGAAAAGCCAGAGAATAAGATGTGTGAAATCCAGGCAGTGATAGACTGTCCAAGAAATAACTGGAATGTGTGAAACTAAAGCTTGAAATTCCTCTGTACTCTTTCAAACAAACCCTGTGCCCCTGCTTTCCCTTCGCCGCCGTGGTCTCATCTGGGAGCAGCTGCAGAGGTGGGAGCACGCTGGGGCTGGGATCGGGTTCCAACGACAGGCTTGGAATGGGGGGAAGCGGCGCCGGCTCCAGCTGCCTGGACAGGGGATCCGGCTCCAGGGCAGGAAGCAGCTCCAGCGTGAGGTTTGTGTCGAAAAGCACCACCCAGAAGAGCCACCGGAGCTGAGCCACTCACCTGGAGCGGGGGAGGGCGAGCAGCGCCTTCACCTGCCAGCACAAGGCCTGGAATCATCTCAAAATCCCCGCTTGTCACTTTGCCATGAAAGGAAAACCTTCCCAGCACTATTCTCGGCTTGGGAGCGATCCCCCTCCCAGTCCAAACAATCCCCCGGCATATCCCTCTCCCAGCTGGCCAGTGCAGCTTGTCAGTGATTAATCAGCTGTCTAATTAACGAGTCTCATTAACGTCAGAGCACAGCTAGCACCTTCCCAGTGCCCCGGTGCCAATCCAGAGGAGGGGCAAGAATTAGGTTCACACCTGGTCCACGGAAGCAGAGCCTGTTCCTTCACCTGCTCAGGTATCCAGGGGAGTTGAGCCCATGGTGCTCCCTCCCCACTACCACCTCATCACTCCCCAAATTCTTAAGGAATTGAAAACAAAATGTCTTCCCACGGGCAGTTTCTCCATTCCCCAGTTCCCCTGGCATTGCTGGCTCACTCCAGGGCTCTCCTGCTCTACCTACGTCCCAAAATTCAGCCTTAATTTTCCATAGGTGAAAGGGCTCTAATGTCCAATTAATTCCTCACCCACCCAGCAGGGATAATTTTAAGCCCAAAGCCCATGTAACCCACAGACGTCCCAGCAGAAAATCATTCCCCTTCCCAGAAGCTGGAGACAGGTTAGAAACACAGCGGTGAAAAAAAAAAAGAAGGAACAACAATTGTTGAACACAAACCATAAATCTTACATAACTTGGAAAAACATCTCTGGTTTAGCACCTTCAGGTTTAGCTTCTTTTTTTTTTTTTTTTTCCTTCTCTTTTTATGGAAAGGGGAGGGAGGCAAAGAAGAGGGTTGGGAAATTCTGTGCCAAAATGTAACCAGCTCTTTCCTCCCATTTTCTGCTCCTGCTGAACTTTTTACATGGATTTCATGAAATTTCTTCAATAAACTGCAATCAAACCACAAGCAGTGTGGGGTTTCTGTGCCACCACGGAATTCCCCTAAAAGTGTCATTTTAGAGTAATTTTAGAAGACTTGGCCTCGTCACCGGCTGTTGCTCAGAGCCTTCCCATCTCCCGCTCCTCCCTGTCTCTGTCCTGACAGGAGGGGGAGCATTGGAGCATTGGGAGAGGGTCCCAAAGCAGCACCTTGGAAGGTTTTCCACGTTTAACAGCCAGCAGAGCCCAGAAGGTGGGGCTGGTTTCACCTGGCCATAAACACCGCCATCCCAACCAGCCAAAGAGCAGAAAGACAATTTGGGGTCAAAAGCTGTTCCCCAGTAGCATCTCCCTCCCTCGTGGACTGAGAGCGCTTTAGGCAGTCCCTGGAGATGCCAGAACAGCAGGAATGCTCCACGGGGCTGTTAAAACCAAGGAAGATGGATCCCATGGATCAGAGCCAAACCTTTGGAAAGGCTCATTCCAGACAAAGGAAAGCAGTTGGGCTTTATCTCCATCCCCTTCTGGAGCAGCTGGCAGAGCCACCAGGCCCATAGTTACCAAGGATGTGATTCCAGAGCAGGGAGAAGCTCCTGAGCTGAGGTTTGGGCCCGGCCAGCCAGGCTGGAGGTGCCGAGATCAGCCCAGCTCCGCAATTAAACACCCGGAGACAACGAGCCAACCCCGCTCCTTCCACTTCCCAGGAGATGCCAACTCTCCCAGGCACCCAGGGCCCAACCAGGAAAATGCTGAGCTCTCTGAGGTGCTTTATGGCTGGATCCCAAAAGAAGTGCTCAACTCACAGAACTCCCACACAGCTTCACCCTAAAACATTAGTGCCTTTTGGGGTTGCGTGCGGGAACTTCTCCTCCATGGAGCAGAACATGTTCCCAGGCCATGGGAATGCCAAGAAAATCACATAAAAGCACATTTAGAAGAGGGATTTCCAGGGCTAAGCCTTATCCCATTGCAGCCAAAGGAATTAAGAGTGTTCCCACCCATGGCACAGAGCCCTGATGATATTCCAGCAAGGATGGGACTGAAAATCACCTATTTTGTTTCCCCAGGAAAGATTTACCTGCCTTTCCTGCATTTTTGTCACTGTGAACCCACCTCTTTCACTGAAAAATAAATACATGTACAGTCCAAACTCACAGGGATTTGCCCAACAATTCCAGCTGAAAAGAATGCCCAGGTCTGGTTGTCCTGGCAGCAATTCCCCATGGAAGACACTCCTGCAAGTGATGACAGGTGTCACTCTATGGAACTGATCTCAGCTGATTTTGGGATGGCAAACGCTGCATAAGCATTGGGATTGCTCCAGGTGCTTGTGGGTGACTTCCATCAGCAGCTGCTGGGGTTGGGCATTTGGAGGTGGAAGAGGAGGATTAGATTAATGTTCCTGTTTAATTGTGGAATATCCTGAGCTGGAAGGGACCCAAAGGATCATCTGGTCCTACTCCTGGCCCTGCCCAGGACAATCCCAAGGATCCCACCATGTGCCTGTATTTAAGCTGAATAATGAGGAGCAAAGTGATGTTTTTTCCTCCCCTTGTAGGTATGAAGAGCAACCCCCTCCCCAGGCCTGTGCAGAGGAGGAGTTTGTTGTGCTCAGAGCTCTTTAAACCAAACACAACATTTATTCCAGGCTTTTAGGGAGAACAGCAGCCAGTGTTGTCAGAAGAAAGGTGAGGCCTCTCCCTCTCCGGAGACTCTAGAGGGACCTAAAGGCCAACTTTTGGGCAGATTTTAATTAAAAAGAGTAGAATCCCACCTTAAATGGATCAACTTTATCTGAGTGTGTTCATTTAGGATGTTTGGACACCTCAACTGGCCCAAACCCTTCCTTCTCCTCTCTGTGTCCAGTGACATTCATTGTCTTCCTGGGAGGATAAGGGAGTAAAAGGCTTTAATAGCATAGGAAAATGTGTGTCCTTGAAGAGAGCAGCCCTGGGAGTTTGTAACCTCATTATCTGCTGGCATTAAACACTTTTCCATTTCCCAAACCCTTTAGGTGCTCCAGGACATGGACTGTGCCTCTGTGAGCAAAGCTGACCCAAAAGCCAAGGTGGAGTTCCTCATCCAAGGGCACTGAAGAGCCTCTGTAAAGTGGTAATGTCTTTTCCTTTGCTTTTCCTCCCTGCCAGGGCCTCTGTGGAACTGGGCTCCCACAACCCATCACTAAATCCCAGAGGTTTTTGGTGTTCCAAGTGTACGTCAGTCGATTGCTCCAGATTTCAAAGGTGTTACTCCTGTGCTATTTGGGCAAGATCCCAAGGAATCTGTTCCATCCTGATGGGGAAGAGAGATGCCAAGAGCTCAATTCTTCAGATTTCCAAATTTGCGTTAAAAAGGCTTTTTAAAGGATGATTTTCCCAATCACTGCTGAGTTTCCCTGTGTGTGGCACATCCTCTGTCCACTCCTTGCTGCTGCTGAGTCACTTGTGTCCCCAGAAACAAAGGTTTGGCCTTGAAGCTCCAGATCTGGGACTGCAGCCCCAAAATCCCACCGAGGGTTTGGTCAGTGCCTCATCTCCTGTCTTGGTTTTAGAGACGAAATTTTTAGGAGGAGATGCTCTGGAATGAGCATCCAAGGGAAAGGGGCCTCCCCCTTTCCTCCACCAAAGGGGAAAAATTAACAAAAGTAATGAAAGTGGAACAAAAAACCACCCTGAACTATTTATTAACACAAAACACAACTGGGAGAACAAAAAGGGAAAAAAAGGAAAGGATGCCCGGGAGGAGCCGGTAACTGGTCCATCCCGTCCCCNGTTCGGACCAGCGGGGCCACCCCGCAGGCCCACCGGGGCCACCCCACAGGCCCCCCGGGCAGGAGATAAGGGAAGGAAAGCAGGGAGGTCAGGGGGAAGAAAAAGGGGAAAACAAACTAAACCTTTTCTAAGCCTCAAGAACAACTGAAACCTAAAAGAGAGAGAGAGAGAGAGCAGCACAGCGTGGCCGGTGCGCTCCCTGCCCCAAGCCCGGCCGAGCCGTTCCCCCCGGGCCGTTGGGCCGAGCCTTGAACTGCCCCGCACCTGGGGCCTCGCGGCTCCAGCCCTGCCCCCCGGGCCCACCTCAGAGGTACAGGTACTTTGGGCACTAAGCAGACGGTTACGGAACAAAGGAGCCTCATAACATCACCCCAGGACATCTCCTCACTCTGTTTGTATTCCTCATGTTCCTGCTCTCCTCGATGTGAGGAACCGAGAGGAACCACGGGAATGATGGCAGCTCCTCGAGCACAAAGGCTGGAACTGTGGAGGTGATCCAGAGACTGCCTGGAACAGGGAACCACCAAAGCCCAGGGAAGGATGACTCAGGACACTGAGGTGTCCGTCGCAATCCCAAGTTGCGGTTTTCCAAACCTCTTCCAGAGCATGGGAACAATAAAGGCAGTTCTGATGGGATTGGGTTGAGCTGCACCTCTCAGGCTTGTGAGTAACGTGAGCACCGAGTGAAGGGTCTGGTACAGCTGATGACTGAGCTACCACCAGCTGTAACATCAGTGAGGGCACAGCAGAGACCATCACCTCTGGAACTGCAGCAAATCCCACTGACACCCCACGTCCCAGGGTATGACACTTTCCAAAGCACTTTCCAGCATTTAATCTAGGCATTTGAGGACCCAAATGCCTCTCCCATCACAAGATCCTAAACCCCCAGGGTTTTCCCCCAGTGGGAGATCTCCCCTGAATGAAGATGAGGTTTTGTGCAGCCTCAGGTCTCATCCATCTGCAGGCTCAGCCACGGATGTGTCCGGCACCTTCGCCACCCCAGCCAAGATGAACTGGAACGTTCCCCATCCCTAGAAGTGTCCAGGGCCAGGCTGGATGGGGCCTGGAGTAAGCTGGGATAATGGAAGGTGCCCATGGCAGGGGTGGAACAGGATGAGCTTTAAGGTCTGTCCTAAGCCAAACCATTCCATGATTCTACAATTCTATTTGGCTTAACTCATTTCAAAACATTTCAGGTTTGGGTGGAGTTTCTTTGGAGTCTGTTTGACAACATTTCCAGCACATTTCCCTGTTACATTGGAGAAGCTGCAGCTTCACCCACTGCCCCCTTCTCCCCTGGGATCAGACCCCTGCAGACCCCTCTGCCCACAACCCCTCCCTCAGATTCCTGCCCCAAATTACTCCCAGGCATGGCTGTGTCGGATGGCTCATCCAAAGCAGGAGTTCCTGAGGATGAAAATGTGGAGAAAGGAGCTGCAGCCAGAGCCCCAAAACACAACCAGAGTCTGAAGCAACATGAGGATTCAGGAGAACCATGAGGTTAACTCAGGATCTTCTCCTGCCCAGATCCCCTCAGGATGTCCAAGAGTCCTGGAGCCGAAGCATCCAAGAGCTCCCAAATACCTCCAACAAAGCTGGGGATTGTGGCTCCAATCCCGACCAACCACGGGACAGGGAAGAGGAAAGAAACACATGGAACAAAACCAAACACTTCATATGAAACATCACCTTTTCCCTACAAAACACCACCCTTCCACACAGGGACGTGGCTCCAACGCCATCTGGTCCTTCCAGGGATACAACACATGCAGGAGCAGCAGGAAGAACCCAATCCCAACACCACAACGAGGGCACAATGTAAGAGGGGAAGGCCCTGCCCCAAACCAGGTGGGACCAACCTTCAAGTGAGAGATGAGGAGATGCTGCTTTTCCAAGGATTTGGCCAATGAGTGTCTAGAAAAAGCCACCACATTCCAGGCATTGGTTTCGGTTTCAACTAACCAGTGATTTCCTCAAATTAATGAGATGTTGGAAAACACCCAGATCAGCAACCTGCAGGAAAACCACCTTGGGAAATAGATTTGGCCCTGCAGATGTTTCCTGGCATTAAAATGCAGTGTTCTACCTTTTTCTAGGTAGAACCAACAACAAAATGGTAATTTACCCTTAACCTGCCAGCCAGACTTTATTAATTCCTAGTAAATTCCCATTTATTGCTGAGAGTTTTATTAACCAGAAGGTTGAGTCACTCTCTCCTTCAAATGTCTCTCTTGAAAGCAGAGGGATCAGCAAAAAATTAGGATCTCCTTGGATAAAAAGCATTTTACACCTTCGAAGTCTCAATTTCAGTTCACCCAACCAGTAAAAAAGAGGAATTTTCACCTGAAAGTAATTCACCTGACCAAAATTCCCTAATTTTTGTTGTCCTTACACAAGGCCAAACTATGGCCCCTGTGACTTTAAAGCATTCCTCAAACCTGAATGGGACAGACCAGGTGCTGCTCTGGCTGCCAAGCACAAGAAATGTTAATTAGTTCCTATTCTTTGCATCACAAACATTTTGTGGAAGTTTCGTGCAGCCTTGCCCCATTCTCCACACAAATAAAAGAAAAAGGTGCCCTGCAGAGGGAACTGCACCCAGGAACCTGCTTCCAGCACCAACCCCTCTCCCAGCACTCACCATGTCCTGCTGCTCCTACTGCACCGGCTCCAGCAATGCCCAAGAGAATTTTGTCTCTTCCTCTGTAGCTCTTCCCGGGACTGATATGGTTTCAGCACTGCCCTGGGGTGCTCTGGGCTGCTCCAGCAGCAGAAGCTGTGATGGTCCATGTTCCGGGCCCAGAAGGGCTGGTGGAAGTTGTCCTTCTCCAAGACGTGGACACAGTTTTGGTGCAGCCAGAGCAGGGTTCAGCTAAAGCAGTGCCAACTTCAGTTCCAGGCTGCGTGGAGCCTGCCAGGCCTGCACCATCGTCCCCATCACCATCATCCCCATCACCATCACCCCCATCACCATCATCCCCATCA
>VXBT01003893.1:0-51557 GCA_013400235.1 Oriolus oriolus | reverse complement strand
ACTCCCCTTCCCAGCGGGACAGGGGAACAAAAGATATTATTTCTTTCGTAGGTTGAGGTAAGGCAATTTACTAAAGCAAAAAAGAAAATGGAAGTTTGTGTGCCCATAAGCAAAGGTGAAAAGTCAGTCTCTACTTCCCATCAGTGAGTGATGTTCAGACACTTCCAGGGCTTCAGCACATGTTGCGATTGCTCCAGAGGGCAAATATTGTAGAATAATCACTGTCCCCCCATCCCTCCTTCTTCCCTTACCTTTTATATCTATGGGATATCACTTTGGCTAATTTGGGTCAGCTGGCCTAGTTGTGCCCACTCCCAGCCGCTTGGCGGCAGGGGGACGAATGTTAGAGACGCAGCTCTGCTCAGCAGTAGCCAAAACACCGGTGCGTTAACAACGTCCTTCCAGCTCCCAATGCAAAGCGCAGCACCGTGAGGGGCTGCTAGGGGAAAATAAACTCTGTCTCAGTCATACCCAATACAACTGGCCAAAGAGGTATTCCATGCCATGTGACATCATGCTCAGTATATAAAGTGGGGGGAAGAAGAAAGAGGGGGACATTTGGAATGATGGTGTTTGTCTTCCCAAGTAACCATTACATGTGATGGGGCCCTGCTCTCCTGGAGATGGCTGAACACCTGGCTGCCATTGGAAGAGGAAATTAATTCCTGGGTTTTCTTTGCATGTGTGTGTGGCTTTTGCTTTCCTTATTAACCTGTATTTATCTCACCCCATGAGTTTTCTAGCTTCCAGTTCCCTCCTTCCCAATTCTTTCTCTGACCCTGCTGGTGTGGGAGTGGGCAAGTGGTTGTGTGGGGCTTGATTGCTGGCTGGGGTTAAACCATGGATAAATGGAAGAGAGAAGCTGAGGGGCACATGAGGAGGACAGATTCAGCAAGTTTTGAAATTTGCCACTGGAACACAAAAAAAAAAAAAAGAAAAAGAAAAAAAAAGAAAAAGAAAAAAAGAAAAAGAAATGGAAAAGAAAAAGGAAAAAAGAACAAAAAGAGTTGCTAGCATCATTCTCTTGCTCTTTCTTTTTCCCTTCCTGATCTTTTATTTGATTAATGACAAATGGTGTAGATAACAAATAATTTTAAATATTCACAAATTAATTTAATGCTTTTCTATGCTGGAGACTAATACCATTAGCTAGAGCCAGACAAAGCTTAGGCAGGCATTGTGCAAGATTTTCCAATAGCTCTGCCAAAGCAGCTAAATGTTTATCACTCCTACTAATATTCCAAGCACAGGCTTTTTGTTTTGTAGATGTGAGAGAAGTTGCACTCATCTCACAAAATGTATAGATTAAAATAACAAGAATTCACTGACATGCAAATACCATGCTTCATGCCAGGCAAACAGGTTGGAGGATGTTTGAGCTTGGGTCTCCTCGTGTAAGTGATCTCTTGAACAAGTGGTCTGGCTGTGCTCAGTCCCCATTTACCTAGGTAAAGTGAACAGGTCTGTAAAAAAATATGTGGCTGTCTTTCTGCTTCCCCAAATATTCTGCAACTGCAATGTCTTGCATCTCAATTAATCTGTGTGCATCCCTCCAGGACAGTAACCTTCTCAGACCCCCCTCAAAGACAAGGAGGTGATAAAAATAAATCAAGGCTTTAACAATCCTCTAGTAATGGCCAAAATTCCTAAACCTCTAGAGACCATATCTACAGCCTGTAAAAAATCATTTCAGCAGAGCTGCAGCATGTTGCTGGTAGCACTAATTGTTTCTGCATGGAATGCTGGTTACTAAGTGATTCAGCTGTGAACAAAGTACAGAGGACCATTAAGATTGTCTAGTCTCCTTCATCTTCATATCTACACAGAGTTACTAGTAGGTCTCTTTACAGATGCTGAAGAAACCCTCTGGTAAAAGTCCTGCCCAATACTGGGAATCTCCAATGGGTGACAGAGCAGCAGGGATCTGAGACTAGTATAATCCCATTACCAGTATTTAATCACTTCAGTAGGATCATTAGAGCATTGAATCAGCTACAAAGATATGTTATGGGTAGGAGAATCAGATGGCTGGTAATGTGAGGTGAAAAGAATGAAATAGGACACATAATGTGAAAGAAAGACATTGAAACTAGAATAACTTTGCATTCAATGAAGTTCTTGCTATCTGCCTCCTACTTGGCAGATATTTATATATTTCCCTGTATTTCTTGAATTTATTAATGATCGAGGAAGAAACCAAGACAATATAGAGTATGGTACAAACTCCATGCCCAAGTCAATCTCACTTTTACAGTCAGTCTCAATTTTACAGGTGAAAATTTTGTAACTCATCCCAGCAGCTCGTAACCCTTCCCCATTCTGAGCAACCCAACAGCAGCAGAGCTAAGACCAAAAGCAAAGTGAAACGATCAGCATACTGAATCTCTTGCTCTTAGCTGTCCACCTGTCATGGCTTCTGAACTCAATGCCAAGGTTTTAAACAAAGCTAAACATAAAATAGAGAATATGACAGCAACAAAACTGTTGAGCTGCTTCTATCCACCCCCAAACACATAGTGATAAAGCTAAAATATGGCAGAAATATTTACTCTTGGTAGGCCAGTGTAGCTTTCTCATCCTCAGGTACAGCAATTCTAAAAAGCATCTTTCCCTGCTGGCAATACTCTCCCTCTGCCCCTCTGACAGTCTTAAATAAATCATTGTGGTGAGATGCAGCCATTTCTCACTTTTGTAGGAGCCCGATTCTCCCGAGATAAATACTGAATGCTTTCTTGGGGACAAGTGAGAAGGTTCAGGATGGATCAAAACCTGGAATTCTAACTCTGCAGGAAAGTCTGATGCTGTAAAGCAGAGTAAAACTTCAGCATTGAACAGAGAAAGGTCCCAGGTGTGGATGACCAGTCAAGAAAAAATCACCAAACAAGAAAATAAAGTAAAGTCCCCAGACCAAACCCAACCCCATCAATGCAGTACTTCAGCAAAAAGAATGAAGCATCCCATGCTGCTCCAGACACCTGATAACCTGCTTCTAGGCTCTCTATCATTCAGCTTGGTTCTTGCCAGTACCAGCAGTCAGGGCCCCTGCAAACCTTTCACCTCTGCAGCAGAGTCTGGAAGCACAGGGAGCCCTGACATGAGCTGGGTCCCCCAGGCCTGACAAGCAAGCTGTTGGGGAGGTGGGTGAGTGGCAGCAACTCTGCTGAGTTTCTGTCAGAAAATATGAGAAAAACTGCATGTTTCCAAAGAACATTTAAATTTCATCAAAGCAGCATTTTCCAGCACAATAATATTTCCACCATGGAATTTTTGTCTTTCCATTTGTTAGTGTCATCATGCTTGGGTATTTTGGGATTTACAGCCCCCCCCTTACCACCTGCCCTCCCTCCACTGCTGTTAGGTGTGGTCTGCACAGGGGATAGTGAGGAAGCACCCACTCCTATGTGCTGTGCTGAAGGAAGGATGCTTCTTCCTCCTTCTCCTCACCTCACAAGTCACCCTTCTCAAGCACCATATTTAAAGCCTAAATTTGCATGTGCATATTGGCACCCAACAAAAGGTCAGTAAGTGTAAGAAATTAGGTTAACATGTCCAGCTATTCCTGAAATAATTACATAATGAATATTGCTCAACACATACTTACTGCTTTAACAATGGTGTTCTCTGCTGTATAATTGACCAGAGCCATACTAGTCTGTCTTAGTTTTAGCAAAAGTTGCAAAAGAAAAAAAAAAAAACAAAAACCTCAGATTAAACTACTAATGTGGGGTTGGCCAGGAAGAGAAAAATATTGCTGTATAGTTATGCAGTTGCAGTTGCAGTAACATAAAGTAATATTTCCTGAAATAAAGAGCTTTCATATAAGAAGTGATAACTCCTCATTACTCTCATATTGACTTACATAAAGACATCATTCATCTGTGGCATTCTCTGCTACAGGATATTATTTTGGCAAATATTGATTTCTAAAGGATTATTTCGATGAAGATTGTTCATGTTCATTGTTCAATATTCATGTCTATGACAAACTGAGTACCTGCTGAGGAAGAGAATACAATTCAGTTTTTAATAGGAAAAAACCAAACCAGCTTGAGAAATAGGAAATTCTGATTCCCATAACTCTGGTTCTGACATTGTCTCCTTCCACAGCCTTCGGCAGGGCACTTGAGTTCTCTCTGTCACAGAATCAATTATTAACTACCTCTTTTGGGTCTTTGAATGATTGATTCTGTTAATGTTTTTAAGGTGCTTTGCTAATGAAATCCAAACACATAAAAATCCACTGTAGTATAACATTGTCAGAGGTTTTATTTCCTTATTTCTTGCTAAAACATCACATGCTGAGCATCACTGTGACATTGTAATTACTTTTTTTTTATAAAAGTCACAGAATATTAATCAATAATGCAGTTTTCAGGTTCCATGTTTCACCACCATTTTCAAGTAGATAACTTCTACTATAGGAACTCTTGTGATAAAAATAAAATACATATTTCGCCCTCAAAATTAATGCTGTACCAGAATCTGATACATAAGCAGTTTTACCCCAAAACCATTGCTTCAGTAAAAAAAATTATGTTTGGAAGTACATACAAAATTTATAGCAAAGGCACATATTTGACCAGTAAAACTTTTTGTACACTCTCCAAACATTATTATCTTGCAAACCTGAAATTCTGTCTCCATTTTCTATTTAATAATAGGATCCCCCCCAAAACTGCCACCCTCTGAAGGTTTGTCTGAGCAATGAGCACAGGAAGCACAAATTCTCAGGTATAAAGCAGGTTGGAATTTGCCTTTATCCAGTACTCCCAAACTGATCAGTTCACAGCTTTTCCTCAGTATTTTATTACTTTTCTGGACTATTTCGTCATGGAACAAATGTTGAGTTTATCTCTCATGTGAGATTATCTTGTTGTAGGTGATCTGGTTATAGGATGTCCTTGACGAAGAACAATCTTGTAAATAGCTTTCCTGCTCAAAGACATGTCACTTCAGATCCATCTTGTATCTGGATCTCAGCTACACATAAATACCCCCATCTGGAGCGACCCCTGCTTAGACTGATGATGCTTAAGAGTCAAATCTCTCACAAAAGACTTATTCAGCTGGTGGAATTTATTTCACATAGAAACAGTTATAGCAAAGTTTTATCTCAATGACCATCATTTTTCTTCCTATAAATCATAGAGTTGCCATTTTTACAGTTTTTCTTGGACACTGTCATCTGTTACATTTTGGCTGAACTGAAAACATAGGTCAAAAACATTTTCTGTGGACCCACATCTGCAGGAAAAATGATGTGAACAACATCTGCTCTGAGCCATCACCTGACTTGGGAGACTTGTGCACATAGCTCAAGGTCTGTGAAAACTGTGTGTGAATACTACGTATTTCTGGACATAAAGAGGAAAAATAATCCATACTTTGCCCAGGCAGCCCAGTACATCTGAAGACAGTTCTGGATGTTGGGAAATTGATGATGTCTGCACACTTATGCACGTACAATCCTGTTATGGCTCTGATATTGCTCGCCAGCATTTTACTGGGATTAAGCCAGATATCCGCAGTACTACCACAAGCACCTAACTTAGGCACTGGTCCAAAATGTCTTGTCAAGAACCTTCATGACATCCCTTTGTAGGGTATAACTTATGAAAATACAGTGAATGATCATGTTATTAATCAGAAGTTAGATAAGATATAGGTCATATTTTGAACTAATAACAATATTATTTCATTCTTATGAGATCAGGAGATATTTTCAATAAAAACCCTAAACATTTGTAACCGATGTGGTTATGCATTCTACATTTAGAATCATGGCTTTATAAAGTTTTGGGAAGCTCTAATGTTCAACTTCAATGATTCTTGTGAACAGTTCACCTCCTGTCTTACATGGTGCATCATAAGTGGGGAGAAAAGGTAGGAGATGTGATCTGAAGACAAGACATCTTTGCATTTGAGAATGTGACTTACAGTCATTGTCACAATGTCAAGAGGAGGTCCCGGCACACAGCAGAGATAACAAAAAAATCCTCTGAAGAAAAGGAGTATCAGATGCTGAACAATGCACAAACCTCTGCAGAGAGACAGATGGAGGTCAAATGCAATAGCTGAGTAGAGGAAATAACTATAAAAAGTTATAATAAAGAATTGCAAGCAACTAACACTGCTGAATGGTTTGCTGAGACCAAGCTCAGCTCACTAGGAAGTAACTACAGTTGCTTTGGCCTAGGAAACTCAGCTTAAAAGGAAGATGAATACCTGTTACAAAAAAAAAAGAAAAAAAGAAAAAAAAAGGAAAAAAACTGAAAAAAAGAAAAGAAGAAAAAAGAAAAAAAAAAAAAGGAAAACGAAAGAAAAAATTCCTGGATAAAATAGAGGGTGTCAACAAATAGGCTGTTGGCTCTTCAAAGGTCAATCTAAATAAAATTAGATCTAGAGAAAAAGTTCTTTTCCTTCCCAACTATATCTCCAACCCTAAATAGAGGGATGCAAAGTGCCTTAGATGTTATATTGATTTTATATATAAGCCTGTATATTCTCATAAGTGTACAACTTCGAGACAATAGGTATATACATATTCTAGCTATGAATACTTCCCCTTCTAGTGAGATTACTGCTATGTTTTATTCCAGACTGAATTATGAAAGAGATGTACTCTTACAAAGCAATGGTTTTTCTATTCTTCTATATGAGTAGCTGACCTGTGGTAAATAAACCTTTTTCTGAGTCCACATCTATTACACTTCATGTGTGATTTACAGATACAGAACCTTACCTTTGAAAATGCTTCTCAATAATGTTTAACTCAATAGTGCTACTTGCTATTGCTACCATTTTCTTGATTTCATCAATGATGATGTCATCAATATATCATACCACAGCCACTGATTAAATGATTGTGGGGTATGAAATCAAACACTGGTGTTCAATGTGTCACTGACACAGGACTTCAGGTCTCTGTGATAAATATCTTTCATTTTCCATGAGATATAGGTATAAAAGATAACTATTCCCACTCTAGCTATTCATAACATCAAATATTCTTATTAGAATAAATGAGTGAGAGATGAGTATTTTAGAGTACAATTCAATAAGCAATTTAAACCAAACTGAGAGCATATCAAGAGATACAACTTTGCCTTTGGCCCTGTTTGTGGCTGAACTGTCACCCTTTCACATCCTATTCCCTTTGGTGGGTACATGGGTTTTTATGACCACTTGCTGAACTAGGTCAGTAAATTATTTTATGTGAAAGCAGAACAAAAAATCAATAACAATTCCCCCAGATGCTATTATTCTTTTTATTTTTAAAATTATTATTATTAATAATATCATAATTATAATTATTATTAATTATATGCACTATTATAATATTATATCACTAATAAATTGAAGAACAGCAAGTGCCACCACCATGTTAATTCATGTAATTCCTCAATCCAGTTCACTATAAGACTGCAAAACATCTCTGAAAGAGCCAACATGCTATGGAAATGGAAATCAGGAGCAATGGGAGGACAAGATTGCTTTTTTTGGCTGCTTGTAAGTCACAGCTTACACTGCCTCAAAGGTTTCGTCTAATTGTAACCTCTACATCTTGTAAATGCATGACTATTTTTTTCAGAAATAAATTCTGACTATGGAGTTCAGTAATGAATTTCAGTAGAAATGAAAGACTCACCTCTGTGTGTGTCTGGCTAATAGGATTTTGACATCAGCATTCAGTAATTAACAAGTAATTTTTTGATTCTCATTCTGGAAGCTGTAAATAGGGAATTTGTTGAGAGATTGTATTTTTCAGTTGACAAAATATACAGAGAGGAATATATACACATGTGTTCATAGAAGTATGAGTATTGAGATGAAACAGAGATATCATTCATGATTAATTAGCATATCTTTGCCAAACAAATTTAACAAACAAGTATAATCTCATATTGCTGCTAAAATGCACTGGAAACCCAAGTTGGTTTTTTTTTCTGAGAGTCCTTTTAAAGCTTTTAAATAAAATGTAAGCAAACCACTGTAAGTTGCTGAATTTTGATGATCTCTGCTAATAAAAATCTTCATGATATAATCTTTAGTGTGATTAGACTAAGTATTTTTTACAATATCCTCTTTATGTTTTGATAATTCAGTTTCTAATTTCAACCTGAACTAGAACCAGCAGATAGAAAATCTTGTATATCTCGCAGCACAAAAAGGAATGTAACCAAGCATTTCCAATTAGTTGCTCTTAAATTTTTTTTTTTTAGGCATGTGTTAAGGCTATCTGAACTCTCTCTAAGTCAGTGTGCACACTAGCTGCTATTATAGAAGTGATTTTGCGGATGACATCTTACTTTAAAAAATCCTTCTGATCTCAGTAGTCTTATGATTATAAAATACTTACCAGCACTCAGAAAGAAGAGAGAGCATGTTAACACTGTCTCTTGTGCTATAATCAATAGACTAATTAACCAAATCTGGCACTTTTAATATGACTACATGGCCACCAGCTATGTAACTTGACTTTCAGATTGAATTCGCAAAGCTGGCAGCTAGAAAAAAAAATAGTTTTATTTACAAAGGACCTACATGTGAGAAAGACTCAACAAACATGAAATGTCAGGATATCTTTACAGTCACTTTTCTGAATATACCCTGTGTTATACAAAAGAATAGTTTTCGCCATATTACATCCACATCATATTAATCACCTGAACCACTTCTGTTATGTCTTCCCTTCTGTATTTCAAACACCTTAGCAATACAGAACAGATTTACAAACCTTGAGAGCAGTACCATAAAAAAGAAGCAAAAAAGCAAACAACCTGTGTTTACTGTGTCTAAAATGGAAAAACCTGAGTGTATTCATATACAAACAAAATTAGAAGTTTCTGTTCTGAAAAAGAAATGCCTGAAAAATACCACGGTATGAGAACATATCATTGTACTCAGTGTAGGAGGTGAAGACAAGAGACAATTTATTCTGCAGCTGGCTTAGAAATAAACACAGCCATGGAAGATAAGGACTGAAAGAGGGATAAATCCTCCTGAAGCAAACTTGATGGACAGACAGGCTGCCATTAACAATGCTGTTGCCTTTGTAAGTACAGAGTGATGTGGAGATACCCTTGCATTTATACTGTAGACATGGTCCTTAAAGATTTTACACCTCCAATTCCTTAGAATTATCAGCTATCTCCAGCCTGTCACTCATCCTGGCAATCTTAGATTTCTAGCTTGCAGGCCAGGCAGATTATTGACAAAGCAATCCAGGATGATATAATACACCCTGACAAACAACAGTGAGGGGGATTGTGTTTACCACTTTCACTGCACCAATTCAGCTAAATTAATTCTTAATGCCAAAAGTAAACTTTCTCTTGATAAGCATTCACTGCCCTTGTGCTATTGTTTTGTGGCACTACCCTCCCTCCGAGTAGAGAAGTGATGCATCTTGGTCCATCTGATTTAACTCGCTTCCCCCTAATAAAAGCATGAAGAAGGTCTTCATACAGTACCAAATGAGCAAACAGTTAGCAAAAAATGCTGGTGTACAATAAAATCAAAGCTATAATTCAAGTGGGAAAAATAGGCAGGAACGTTTCAAGTTCAGGTTTATTACTCTGTCCTCACCTTACCTACATTTACTGAGATTGTAGCACACACAGTGTGATCACATACCGTTGGGAGATATAAGAAGTCATATAAACATGCAGAATACAATTTTCTCTGAAAAGACATTTTTTCCCTTTTTTTCCCCGCATCGTGATTTTCCGCAAGGGCAATTTTTAATTGTGAAGTTATGCAATCTGTGGATAGAAAAAGGGGTTAAAGTGCTGATAGACCCGTAGCAATAGGGATGACTCTATACACTGCTGAACTGCTGAACTGATTACTTTGACTAGTTTCATAAAAGGATTATTTTATGCATTCAGGATGACAAAATCACTGATTTAACACCCAGTGCTTCAGCTGCAACTCATGCAAAGGTGTGGAAGAAAACATCACATTTGCTTACTTATCAATATTGATTAATCTCTTCTGTGTCATTTTTATCAGACACAGCAATGCTATCCAGAAAAGATTTATGTGCCAGGAGTTTAGTCATTTGCATGAGATGAAGTTAGTTGTAAAACAGAAGTTAAAATCTAAATCCTAACAGTCTTCATTGGAAGAAAGTGTTAGACAGCGGTTTGCTATTCCATCTGAACACTGAAAATAAGCCCCTAATATTATCTATAGGTAAAAGTCCCTTGACTTTGGAAGTGCTTTGACCAAGCATAGATTCAAGTTCATCTTTACCTCAGAATTTTCAAATTCAGAACAACCAGATGAATCTCATACTTTTTCAGAAGTTTTAACCCTGTTAAGTGGAAATTATGCCAAAACAAAAGGGAATTTCTGATAACTTAATATACAGTTGAATTGGGTCGTTTAAAAAATGCTTTTATACCTCTCCAGCATTTAAAACTAAGTTAATAGGATATATGTGCTAAACTCGATAGTGACTGTGCGCATGGGACCTAGGCTAGCTGGACCCTGACGGCCAAGAATGAGATTTCTCACCCTTTCCTTTTACATGGCTCCATTAGATACCCTAGGTGCTTTCACTCTTATTCAAAACTGCGCCACGAAACTCCTCTTCTGAAAAACAAGTCTTTTTAGGGAAACAGAAGCAAAATTGAGAAAAAAATACTATATTTTTTAAGAAGAAACATGGAGGATCAGCAAGAAAGTTGGTTTTCTTAAGTTTTCTGATAATTGTTACTTATCTGCCTAACATAAGAAGGAAAAGAAAATTATGAGAAAAGAAAACATTATTCTGGAGAACAACTTTGCAGTTTTGTTTTCCTGCAAAATATTCTGATCTCAACTCATGATCAAAGATTGAAATACACTCTTCCTACACCTAGTATAGTTATGGTTTGGTTTTTGACTATTTCTCCCTCAATGCTTATGGAAAAATTGTTATTTAATTTAATAAACATATTTTTCTTCTTTTCAAATACTTAAATATTTGGATCATTTTCAAAACTTAAGTGACCTTCCCTATTGCCTGTGTCTGAAATTCAGCAATTCCTGTTGATATTTTGTTGAGTACCTTCCAGTGAGGGCACCTACAGGTCTTCACTTGACAGTCTTATTTGCCGGGAGGAAACTTTTCTTCTCTGCTTCCCTCTGAAATGAACTTCTACATTTTCCTTTGTTTTAAATATGAATTTATTTGCTTGCTGTAGCTTGGCACTGCATATTACTATCGGTAATAATATTTGCTAATAACCTTTTAATATGACTACAGTTTTAAAATTGTAAAAATGTACTGGGAAGCTAAAGCCACTGTAAGTCATTGAGACCCAGACTCCTAAGACAACTGGAGGTATCTTGGATTCAAGCAGAGCTATTTAATTACAGACAGTGTTGGGTTTTAACAGAGCTAAATTATACCAGTACAAACCTCAGCTAGGTGCAGAATGAGAGATTGGAAGGTATCTAATTGTTGATATCTTCTGACATATAGGAACAAGATATTCCAGTCATGGTCTTTATTTTTCAGGATAGTGGGCTCTCACAAGTCAGCCAAGCATCTTTGAAAACTCTCTCTGCAATTTTTAGTCACACTTGGTAGTATGAATTAATAGTCAGAAAAAATAAAGTTAATGAACAAGTTGCAGTGTGTTATGATTGCTGAAGTATTGCCATTTGATGAATCCTTTCTTATCTGATGTTAATTGTAGCAGTCCAGCACATTTGAGGCAATCAAAATTACACAGGTTTAAAATGTAATTTTAGTATGTAAAGAAGAAGACATGAACATTTAAAAAGAGATTGTTGCAACATTTTGTTTGTGTTCTGTGGAGTAAAGGTAAGGGAACATTAATGTTTCCTGTAGCAGGAGCAGAAAGTATTAATCTGTACTACTGTAAAACATGAATTTAAAAAAAATACTTAAATCGAAGACATCCCCACTATAGAAAGCTGGAATGGGTTCAAGTCTTTAAAAGTTCTGCCGCCTCAAGAGCAGCACCTACAATGGAGTTTGACCTCTGAGGAGGCTGCGGATTAAAAGGGCAAATATTCTGAGACAATGGAAAATCCTGCAAATAACCACAAATGAAATGTAATCTTGACTACACTGTGAATTGTGACAGAAAGCAAAACTCCCTGAATTATTACAATGATAATTTGTTAATTTTAATTATTTATAAGGAGATGACGTCCGAGTCCCCAAAAATCTTTCTATTAAGAATTCTCCGTATAAATCTCTCTGATATACTGTAATGCTACTTCATCTCTGCTGCCAGCTGTGCTGGGACACATAAAGCCCCTCATTAGTTCACGCTTCTGCTTACAAGGGTTGCTTTAACAAAGGGATCTAGTGTGTGTTAATGACTCTTAAAATTAAGATATGAGTGTGGCAAAACAAAAAATACCTTTGTCTTATTAAAATGATTTGGTAATAGCAGTGCAGAGCTGCTTTGTATTTGCTTGTCTCCACACACATTTTATTTCAGGCAGAAAATAGAGGATGCATTCTGGAGAAACACATAATGAAGTCAGATGGAAAATCTTGCCTTGTTTCACATATGAGTTCAATTCATTCTTTCCTGCATGCGAGACAATATACACAGAAGAAAACACTGCTGACATGTTTTAACTTCACCGACACTGAAGATGTTTTCTCTTTAGCTGATGCTTTTAGTTTTCATCTGAAATATTACATATATGATTACTGGAGATGCTCCTGAAATCAGTTTTTAACTTTGGCTTTTCATGTGATATTCAGTGAGCACCACTGCTCAAAGTTCTTTTGATGATTTTGTCAGTTAATTCACATCTAGCAAAGTGCAAAAAAAAAAGCCANGAAAGGGTGGGAGAAGAGTTCTAAAATTCTGGAAAAGAATACTGGTCTTGTAGTTAAAAACAGGAGAACTGGAGTTCACCTGTCATAAGCAGGTACTTTGGTTCAAAACTATTCCCTAGAGCCATGCTTTACAATTGAGCATAAGTCAGAACAATGTGTCAAGACTTGGAGCACAGCTCTTCAATGTCTAACACAACTATTAGAGAAAGAGCTAAAAAAATTTGGTTGTCAGCATAATTTGAGTTTAAAATGATTTTAAAGGAATGTTTAATTCCTAATTAGCCTATTCAGTGCATTACAACGTACATTTATATCCATCAGTTAAGAAACCCAAGGTAATCTTTTTATGTAGCATATCTTGTATGCTATGTAACTGTCCATAGAAAACAACAAGAATTGTTAAATTAGCTATGACCTTTAACATGCACAGGTCATATTACAGAAAGTGCTATATAAAAGAAATTTTAAAAAAATCAGCTCTACTTCACTAAAAAAGACCCTTTCTCTAACACTAGCCCTGCTAAAATGTTTTACTTCTTCTTTTAAGAGGAAAGATCAAGGTTTGCTGTTAAACTTACACAACTCATTTTTATAGTCTCTGTTTTAGTAGTGTCTAGGTGGCTTATCTTGTTGAATACATATATTTTGTTTTGCATATGGTTTGTTTTGGTACAAGGATTTATGCCAAATACCAATGCCATACAAAAGATTTTGCAGCAGAAATGGTGTTATGCTCAGTGGTCCACCCTGGCACCCAAACCACTCCCCATGCTTGCAACAGAGTCCACAGCTTTTAAGGAAAACCACCACAGCGTTCAACAGTGAAAAAAAGAAGATGAATAGGATAAGTCACAGCATGAATGTCAATTACCACATCATCCTTAATATTTGTGAGTGGTTTATATATTTCTGCTGCAGGAAGCTGTAAGAGCAAAGGGAAATATACCTTGAGTCCTATCATCTCAGAACCGGGAAACGCTATTCAGGTCAAGGGCTGAATGTCACTGCCCATGATTTTCACAGCGGTATTGCCCTGACTCTGAGGTTCTACCAATTATAGGCATTTTCAGGACCTCTCTGAACTTTTCCAACTAGACTCTTTGCAAGGAGACTTAACTGTGAGAGAGTCTGAACCAGTCTAAATTGAGACAGTGGCACTGAATTAAGTAGAGTTGAGTACAAACGAAATGCCTTAGAAGTGCTGATTCTGACAGTTCCAGGTACTGTTAAATTTTAAAGGGCATTAGCATTCACACCCTAGATACAATCAAGAATTGGCACTACTCTAAGACCTTTTGTAATAGCATGATTAATTTTTAAATTAAATTTAAATTAAAAAATCTCAGATGTCGTATAAAATGTACTACGATCACAGAAAACAAATATACAGATAACAGAGATGAACCACACTAATTTTCAGATCCTATAACATTCATCTTGAGAGAGAAAATAATTCTTGGAAGAAAAGAGATTTGCCTGTCACCCTAACAAAAGCAAAATGTGAGTTAGTATATTTTAAAAAACAAGTTGAAAATATTTTAATTGTAATATTGGATGCAAGAGGAGAATAAAATAATTTATCAAAAATATTATCCTCTACACTGTAATTTCTGTATCAGAATTAGAGCTTAGGTAGTGATAAATAAACCAAAGATAGCAGCTTTGTTCCCAAGAATAGCAGAAAAGTAGGAAAAGGCAGGGTGAATAGGAAAAGAGCCAGCAATCATATCATACACCAACCACAATGATGTTACTTCATGAACCCATAAATTTGCAAGTGAAAATTGTACAGCTTTTTCTTGAATTTCACAGCTGTGCATTTGCAGCTTAAAAATATGTAACTTCTTTTTCATTTTTTAAAAATTGTGCACAAGTGTTTGTGGTTGTCAGCTTGATGTTCGGTTACTGCCGGGAGGAAAAAACAGTAGCAAAGCGCAGGTCAAGAGAGTCTTATCTGGTTGCTGAGCTGAAGATGACAGCCCAGCTGATAAAGTTATCTGTTAAACAATGGAACTATAGTATTTTGACTACTAAGTGGTGCAAACTATACAAAGCAGTTCAGGACAAACCCTTTTGGCACAAGCTAACTTGCTTTTCTCAGTTATCAGAGAAGTTCTTCACTGACAAAATGTGAAAACCTCTGCATTGTAACAGAATTATCTCTTTGCTTAACTGAAAAAACTAAAAGTCCTTAAGGATTTATGTTGAAACACAACTATCCTTTGTCTATACTAAAAAAACTCAAAATTCAAAGGAACAAAACCCAACCAACCAAAAAAAATTCCCAGAAATAGAAACCTCACCAGTTCAGAGTGAGATAAAAACCTGATACAACATCTGTGACAGAGGATGCTTTTATATCGCTTTGAACAAAAGTAAAACTCTTTATTACATGTCTGCAAACCTTTTTCTCTACTTTCACTTTCTCCAAATCATTAACAAAAGTAAGCATGAGAGCACGTGACAGCAGTTTTTGCAAAACTGATATTTACATAAAAAATTTGGGCTTATCCCTTCAAACAGTTATCTTTACATTTCTGTTTGTGAATCTAAAATCTATTTGAGTTAAAATTTTTAAAAAGTCTTGGCAGTGTAAGTGGCTTATGAAGACAGAGAATACTCAGGATTTTATGTGATATTTTTAGAGCTTTGAAATATACGGACAAAATACCATAGAATATTTTTATGCATGTACAGACTAAAATTCACATGCATTAAAAAAAGTGCATTGCATACTCAGCTACTGTACTAAATATTGTGAGCTTAAATTGCTCAGCTGAAGTCCTGAGATCTGACAAACCTTGTTTGGTGCAAGAACAGAAGAGAATAGTAGAAGAAAGTGGATTCAAGGTAGTGTTATGTTTCCTTATCAGCCAAATGCTGGACGTACCTGTAGGCCTGCGTTTGAGTTTAGGTTATCTCTGGTGTGTACCTGTGCACTTGAAAGCATTGATATGCTTTTTTTGGAACTGTAGAACTATCTACCAAGAGGTCAAGCCTCCAGAAAGAAAAAGTATTAATATATTGCAACAACCCTAATATCTTTGTCAGATATATACCAGATACATACACAATCATACTCTGCCTACAGATGTAAGGACTCATAGACCTGTTGAAAATCCTTCATTCCAAGGATGATTGAAAGCTGTCTGAACTCGCAAAAAACCACCCTACTTACTGAATTGCTATTTACGTACAAGTGTACTTCCAGTGGTTTCTTCAAGGCACCAAGCAAAAGCATGTATTTCTTACCTTCGCACAGGGTGTAATAAAACCAAAATGATAAAATCTTTAAAATTTTGGCAATAAAAACATTTAAAGATGTCTATAGTTCGTTTTCTTTTTTGAAAAGGCCAGAGATTTATTGGTATTTATTCACATCCAAGACTACATGTCTCCCAGCAGATCTGTCATGCTTTTTGGCTGACCTTCCAATCTGAACAACTTAAAGAAACTTAGGATCTTGGTGCAAATATTTCAGCTGCCAGCGCTGACGAGGCTTGCTCCTCACCAGTTAGTTAGAAGCAATCATTAAGGACAGATAGAAAGAGGGAGTCTAAAATTAAGTATTTCCACAATAGATCAGAATAATTTTTGAAATGAGATCCTAACTGCCGTCCCTATTTAGCTAGAGTCTTCACATGTTGAAGGTATCTCTGTGAGAAAAGCTCATAATTTTGGAATGCTACGGTACAAACTAGAAGCTCAAACAAATTGCAATGGAAAATTGCATGCAAAACAATGGAGGTCAATGTACCAAGGTCTAGGAGGCATTAAAGAACTATGACAGAAGGCAGCTTCTGGCCAACTGGGTCATGATGCAATGGATTTGAAGCAGAAAAGTTTTTAAAAATAATAGGAGATAAAGTTGAATACCAAAGTAGTACAAAGCTAAAGAAAAAAATTATGAGACTTTGACTAATGTTTAATCACATATTTAAATATACTCTATTCACTTTGCCAATCAGTCTCATATTTGACCAAATTTATAACCTAAGTACTTAATAGCTGCTTCCCATTTTAATTTAAAAAAAATGGGCCTGCCTCTTGTCATAACAATGTGTCACCAATTCCCAGCTGCTATAATACTAATTTAGATACAAGCAAAGCCATTTTTGTAGGTTTATAGCTTATCTGGCACAAGACCACATTTTGGACTGAAATGCAAAGTGGGTCACAGTGTTTGTTTTTCTACATTTTTCCTTTGACTGAAAAATCAAATCTGTACATAAGGAACCCTTGTCCACTATATATCCTGGAACAGATCTGCAGCAAACTGAAGAATGTTTGCTACAGAAATCTGAGTTTAACACTGTAGAAACATTTTCTGTACTTGAATTCTGTTCTGGATAATAGACAATCTCTCACTATTCACAGCCAGTTCTGTACTTTCTCAGTCTGACAACTGTTGTCCTTGTTGGGGCAGTACTCTTAAGATAAATTATGAATGCAACGTGAAAGCTGTAAAATTTGTTGTATCTTCTATTATCTCCATGTTAAAGGCCACAAAAGCTCTTCAGTGAAGTCAGCCATTAAGAAATGACAGGTATTGCTATCAGCCTTCTTTATAGCCTATTACCTGCAATGACAGCAGCTGCTACACTACTACTGTACAGCCTATCACGTTATTTGCAGCTAAAGCCAGCTACTGTATCATTTTGGCTCATTTTCTTGACAGTGCCATCATAAATCCATGCAGCTGCAGGGTAACTGTCGGCTGCCTCGATTATCTTCATAGCTCGAATGAATCTTGAAATGTGTGTAACAGGCAATGACTGTTATGGATCAGGCACAAGGGCCATTCTCTATCCATTCTGCCAGGTCTGTGAAGCAATGCCTGCCACAAAGAGAGTTCCTAAACTACTGTCATGTAATCAAGTAAAGTACCTGAACTTTGAGAAGTTTCATGGTTCTCGCTGAAGCTTTTGTGGTCTCAAGTCACTTCCCTAGATAGCAGTTTTAAAAATACTGTCTTTTGATGTTCTAGTGGAAGGCTTTGAGAGTTGTATTATTGTAAGTATTATTATTACCACTATCATTATAATTATAGTTGTGTATCTATGTACCTGTTTTAAACAGATGTCTCTGACTAATATAGAGACACCTGAACATCCCTACAGAATAAAACCAGATGAACCAGATTGATTTGCATCCTTGGAGGGGATGAAGGAGGGTGGGGGAAGAGCTTCTCAGCAGCAGTAGTCTGAATGACTCTAATATATGTGCCTAAAAGATTTTTGGTAGTAAATTTGTCGTATTTCTACTAATTTGTGAACACTTCTGCTGTGCACAATCCTCCGGGCAGAAGAATAAGGTACTAAATTGTAGCTCTACGAGACTTGGGGATAAGATGGGCAGTGCAAGGCAAAGCCAGCTGAGGTCAGAGGCATTGATAAGGCAACAAGGAATGCTGAGAGATGCTGGGTGTTGATGCCATCCTTTTCTTGACACAAGAATTCAAACTGTGTTTGCATTGTACCTAAAAGTGAATATTTTATGGTGTTCCTGTTATCCTTGTGCATGTCACTCCAGCAGGAGAATACAATAAATCGGCCCAGACTCATCCTACCTACCCTCAGGCTACAAGTGAAAAGCCTAGAACAGGAGTTTTATTGACCTCAGTCCCTTATGTAGTCAATATATTAAAGTCAAAACTTGCAGATTAAATTTACCTAAGTATTGAACATATCAGCCCTTGGATTGCAGAGACAACTTGAGACTCTTACCACTTAATTTCAGTGCCCCAGTTAGGCATTTAGAATTAACTGAGATGGATCTGGAGTGCTATGTACCCTATTAACGTCTGACTTTAAAAACCCTAAATATTTGCCTTCATTATAAAAATTTAAAAGTTAAAAATAAAATTTAAAAGTTAGAGCTGGAACAATATAATTTTATTCCCCTTGCTGGGCATCTTTTATCAAGTATCAATACGTATTGAAAATATTGAAAAATTATGTCTATCTCTTTTTGCTGATCCTTCATAAATCCTACATTGCATATATCCCAAATACTTATATTAAGACTGCAAAAAGATAACTTTCCTGATCAGTGTTCTCTTGTGTTGAGTCTCAGATTAAATTCCAGTGAAGTAAAGGCAAAAATTTCACATTATCATTGGAGTTTTAGAAGGGTCCTGTTTTTCCATATTGAGAAAGATCTGATTAATCAAGGCATTTAAATATCTGTACTACTTAGAGATGGACTTATTGTAATTATTTCCACTTGGGTTATTCACATGCTTGGAGTTACCTGTTTGAAGATGTGCCTCTGACTCAGAATTTATTGCAGTATCTTGTATAGCAGTGTGACAGCAATAGAGAAATGTGGTCTCTACAAAGCAGATTTCAGTGCCTCTATGAAATTTAGAGTTTCAGAAAGTTTATTTCAATGTGGCCTTAAAGTACCCTTTAACATGTAGCCTGGCTCAGATAAGTTCTTGAGGACGTGAAGGGCATTTTGATGCATTAACTTAATTTTAAATCCGTAAGTCATAGGCCATAGCCAAGCCTTGGGGCAGACTTATAGAAAAATATATCTGAAATTATACAGATGGTCTTCCCATTTAAAGAGAAGGGCCTTCAGTGTTTGGATCTAGACAGGTCTATTACAGTTCTGCTTTATAGCCTACCAACTGCAACATTTTATTTCAGCTTTCTTCTAAACGTACAGTGGTATAAGCAGATTCTAACAGGCTTACCTTTTCAGCAACACATCCTCCTGCATTTTTTGAAGTAGGACAAATTCATTGTTGATTGATTTCACTGGAATTTGACTAAGTTTGTATCTAGGCCAAAAAATTTATATAATTGGATTTAAGATTTAATATAATAACTGACTTGGTTTTCCCACAAAATTAAATCAGCACTGTATGAAGAAAAGACGACAGGAACTGGTAGGACCCACTTCCTGTAACTGCTCTTTTACTCCTATCAGTGGTCTTTTAGAATATAAATCGAACAAAAATTGATAATAGAATAATTTACTATTCAACATGAATAATAAATGTGAAGGCTGATTTAGTCTCTCTCTATATATTTCTGCTTAAATAGTGCTTTTCTTCTGGCCAGGCTGTTGTAACTTCAGTTTAATTAAAAAAATGTTATACTGGTATATAAAACATCACTGTAATTTAGTTCTTGCAATACATATTGAAGTAGTGAGAATATTCTAACAGGAATGAATGTTGTAACAAATTTTAGAAGAGCTCTTCAAAAATTCGTAAATACTTCAAATACAGCCAAGAGACATTCCTACAAAAACATTCCAAACATAAACATTCCCTATATTCGCAATAAGGATGTTGGCAATAATGGGATATAATATTAAAATATCTAAATGAAAACATTGCACAGATGGACTCCTACTTTAACCCATGAGAAGAACAGTTCTTATAAACAAAAATTTGCTAATGAAAGCTGGCAAAGACTTAAAGTGAAAAGAATGCACATGATACTATAAGGATCTTTTTTCCTTATCCCTGCCCCTTGTTTTTGTCTGCAAGTGAAGTATTGACCAGTCTAGTTAAGGTGGCTTGGGACCAATACCCAGAAAAAATAGACTTTTTCTGCAAAAACTGTATTTTCCTGTACAAGAAGTGATCTGTTGATCCGAGCAACTATAAGGCTGAAAGAAGCTCCATGTAAACAGTTTACAAAACTGAATATAAGAGGAATACCCTGAAATAGGTCCCAGGACCTATTCCCACATTCATAAAAGTATAGAATGATCCTTCTTTTTAGAGGTGTATATAAATATGTGTATACAAAATAATACATTAAATTTATTATAAACCATATATATTTTACATGCACTGTCTGGAAATATTACTAGAACGGATTTAAATTTTGTTCTCAATTTTATTAACATTTTGTGCAGATATTCAACAAGTCAAATTGTCCATTTACTTGTTATCAAGTCTCTGTCCTGCTGGTAGGTCTCATTTCACCTCCTGACAGGGACATTTTAATTTACCTGACAGACAAGAATTCTGGCTTCAAACGTAAACACACTGACTGTCTATCCATTTCTATGACTTGTTCTGTACTACAAATTGGGTGAGTCTTTTCTGGACTCTGGATATTGTTGGTTTTATTGTTGTTTTTTTCAATGTTGCAGCTCTGACATCAAATAGTTTATATATTTAGGGAACAGTTTTTTTCAGTCCTCTCATTTTCTTAAGCAGAGAACTCAGCACTTTCTGGTCATCTGCTATGTAATTCAGTGGAACTGAATTTCCACTTAAACTACTGTTCCTTGCCTGTTTGGTTACTGTAATTGAATGGAAAAAATCAATGAAACACCAGCATGTGAAAGATTTCATTGGAAACCATTTCAACGCTACTTTAAAAAATAGATAAAATTTATGATTTCAGAAAATTGTGGTTGACCCAGCAGGTCCAAGGGATCAGATTCTGATAGCAAACATGGTAAGTTTCTTTCTCCTCTAAAGCCTAAGTTGCGAGGCCACACATCCATTTCTCAGGTGGAGAGTGCTACAATGAGTACATTTGGGATTAAAGCAGTGTGAAGCAATGTAAGAAATTTAAGATGACAAAGAGCTCCCATGGTACATTTTCTCCTGGGGCTTTGACAGTACATTTACCACTGCTGATCCCAGTGGAGCACAGAGGTCTGTCCAGAAGGCTGTTCTTTTGGCACCTTTGAACATGATAGTTTTAGAGGTAGAATTACAGAAAAAGTTCTGTGGACATTATGGGTTTGCCCAACTGTTTCTATTTTCCTTTAATGATTTAAATTTGCCAGTTTGTGCCCTGACACCTTGCCTAGTATCTTAATAGAGGAGTTTTTTCCACAAAATATTTTATCTTATTGGAATAATTTTCGGTTTCTCTATATAGAATTCTCCAGAGCTCTCTGGCTCAATGTTACCATGATTTTTAAGGCTGCTGCATTTTACTTTGTGGTCAGAAATTTGTGGAAATTTTTTTGGGCATAAACCTCACAAAATCCTCTCCCAACAGTTATCTACTAGAAATTCAAAAGTGAGAAAGTACAAAAAAATATTTTCTTGCACAGAGAAGTTTTCATGTGAATGTTTAGGCATGTATATATACATGTATATATATTCAATGCTTGGACTGAAGCTTTTAATAATCTAGGTGGTGAATATTAAATTTGTGTTCTTTGACCACGGATGATTAAATGAGGCAGAAAGTAACCCAACCACACCCTTTATAGCCGTACTTGCCCATGAACACACTTTTTACATGTCAAATGGTGGTGTGGTGAGGTAGACATAATTACAGATTAGTAAATGAGATACATTTGCTACATGTGTATGTAGTAGGTTTCTGTCTGTAGGTGACAACATTTTCAAATCTTTTTGCTGGAATGTAGGTAGCAAACTAATTAAATGCAAACTAAAGAATCCAGCTAGGGTATTGCTATCTGTGTCATTTAAAGGAAAATTAAAAGAAAACAGTCAAATATTTAGCTTATTTGTTTGAGAGTTTTGTTAGGGTCGTTTGGTTTTGTTATTTTCTCTTTTTTCTTTATTGGATGGTTATTTTTTTAAATAGTGACACCTCATTCAAAAATTTGCCACAATTTAAAAAATATATCTGGACTTATTCTTTTAAAATAAGCCTTTTTTTTTTCTCTTTTTCACAAAAATACTTGTAATCAAGCTGAGAAAACATCTCACATTCCAGGTATGGTGAAGCAAAAGGCACATTTCTTCTGGTTTTGCTTGATAATTTGTGGCAGTCTTCTTTTAAAAGTTTTGGGTCAAGTTCTCTCTCACCCAGATTGCATCCAAATCAATATCATGTGGTTTATTTGACTAATCCAGTTTTAATTTGTACTTTTAAGCTGTGAATAATTCATGAATTGTTTGTTCCACATGCACAAGGCGACACAGGATTTAAAGTCTCTGAATGTCCATTAATTTAACTCTGGAAATTCTGAAGACAGAAAAAAACATAAATAGATTGTTCTACATTATTGGCTGCAAGATTTGTTCTCATATTTATTTTACAATTGTTATTTTTAGTAAGATACAGTATTTCCAAACTTTTAGCCTGAAAGTCAGTTATTTTTGGCTATAGAATTTATTAATAAGATTTAGACAGTTTATCTATGGAAAGAAGAGAAAAAACACATGCAAAAATAATTTTTTCTACTGCTTTTGGTGAGTGGATTTTAATTTGCAAGGGATTTTTGATTTGTTTGTTTTATTTTTTCTCTCTGTAACATCTATTTCCATTTTAGTTGGATAATGACTGAAGGTATTACCATTAAGTAGTTCGTTAGACGTTTAAGTCTCAGGCTTAAGGCAAGTCCAGCCTACAGAAACACCTGGAACTATTTTCTGTATATGAATTAAGCCCTGAATGAGATTTAGTGTTTTTTGGGCTTTTTTGGTTTTTTTCAGGAGAAAGAACAGAGGCTTAGAGTGATGCAAATTTTGTATTTCCTCTGAGACACTAATGATTTATAGCTATCAGTGATGGTGCTGTCAAGTCTCTCGCAGGATAAAGTAAGTAAATTATTTAGGCGGCAATATTTTAGGATTATATGAGCTACATCACAAAAAGATCTCTTCATTATTACTGCTTAGTATGTCCTCCTCTATAGAGTCATGAGGAAGATCAGCTCTTGAGACCCATGTATGATTTTACAAGCTCTTGTCCAGTCAGCGGCTCACCTCTTCTTTCATATGTTTTCGAACCACCATTTCCCAGAAATGAGCTCTTTCTTTAATCATGACCATGAATGCTGCAGCCCCTGTGTTTGGCTGCATTGAAAAATATTATTTATTTCTCTCTAGTACACCAATGCATAAAGAATTATTTTGTCACTGTCATCTGTTGTCTTCACTATTTACCACATTCCCAGGATTTCTGTCATCAGTAGAATCTATGATTAATGATTTCATGTTTTCATCAATAAAATATTAAATAGCATTGGACTAATTACTAATATCTAAGCTCCAACAAAAGCATATTTAGAAAAAGATTGGATTAACAGTTATTTTTTTTATATTCAGCAGTAAATCAAGTTGTGATCAGTGAACCACAATTGTACTCTGTGTCTGATTCATAATATTTTATTCCTGCAGTCAAATGCAGAGGATTACTCTGTAACAGGCCCAAAGATTATGGAGTATATTTTAACAAAAACCCCTAGAAATATGAAACATTATAAGAATATTAGTTTGACAAGATCTACTCTTCATAAACCCCTGTTGGCTGACACACTACCCGCTTCCAATATCTCATTAATTTTGTCCTTGTCTCATGCTCGGTATTCCATTCTTTTTTCCTCAGGAACAGTATGAGCTTGAAAGGTATAGGGGTGTTCAAATCAAAAGGTTTATCCTTCCTCACATGTTAGTACAATGTTAGGTTTCTTTCCATGTTATTCTTTTTTCTTGATTTTCTAAGACTTACAAAACTGAATGCAAGTGAAATTGTCTTTCTGTTAAAATATGTTGTTTGGTATCTGCTTTCACATGTTCCATTATTCTTGAAAGGAAAATGAAATTCCTTGCCATGTGATAGAAATATACTGTTTAGGTTTTCCAGCCAATGTAAACCAGAATGGCTATTTCTCTAAATTATAAGTAAAACTATCATCTTCATCTGGTATAGACTAGTGCCACATATTTCCTTGCTATTTCCTAATCTACTTAAAAACTAATAAATACTTGCTGTCTCTAACTTCTGTACTTGTGTTCATTGCCTCCCTCAGCATGTCCCACTTCCCTGTTTTCTAACTCAGTCCTTTCTAAATGCTTTACTACCTTTCTAAATGCTTTACTAGTCCTTTCTAAGTGCTTTTCTCACATTTCATGAACACATGCTTCAACTGCTTGAAAGGAATGTTTTTCTCCCCTTGCCTTGCAAGAATCCTCCCAACAACTGTGTTTGCTATTTGGATAAAATTAACTTCCTAGGACACAGCAGGTATACATCTTTTTTTCAGAAATTTTCCAGGTTCTGTAATTCATCTGTAGCTGTGGTTTCTTACCTGAAGCAGCATTACTTGTAAGTGTCAATATTAGTATTTTTAAAACCTTTCTGTTAATCACCAGGTTATTTTTGCTTAAAAATAATAATAAAAAAAATCTGTTCTGTTTGAATTTTTTTTAGAAAAGGTTATTGAGTTTTGAAAGGTTTGGGGTTTTTTGAAAGCAAAGGGAACATCTATCAATACCTTTTGGCAATTCATTTTTTTCATAAAAATATGTTTATTGTAAGCCAGATTTTTCTCACCCATTTACTGGAGAAAATTCAAAATGCAGAAATGTCAGTGAGCTGACTTGTTTTTGTGTTGTCTTATGTCTTCTTTCAGCCCAATGTCCTGATCTGCCAAGTGCAATATGTTTGCTGTGATGGATCATAATCATTGAGCTTTATAAACCAGCCTGTTAATAATATAGCTTCACTTGATGCAATGTGGTTTGGAGAATTCAAGGTCTTTTCAGAGGATGGGTTCATAAGACATCAACATTTTACAGGATAGTCAAATACATTTGACTAGAATAACTTAAAAACTTCATATATTAAAAAATTAATAAACATGAAAGTTGTAAAAAAATGAATTATGAAATGTGTGTAAAGCTATACTTTTCTTGAAAGGTCTTGCAGTGCTTTTGAGACCAAATACGAGTTTTGGGAAATATAAGCCAAAGAATAAAAGTAGCAGGTTCCCAGAAATGTACAGGTATCTTCTCACTTTTTGCACTATTTTTTGACCATCTATGACTTCTCAAGCTTTTTATGCTATCGGATTTACCACGTACCCTTGGTTTTGGTAACTGAAACCTCCATGGTATTGAGTACATTTATTAGTGCAATATGGCTTTGAAATTTAGACATAGGGTACAACAGAACCTTCTTTTACAGGGGAGATGGAGGACTAGAAGACTGAAATATTGAGGAATACGAAGTAGACTTCATACTTATACTTTTCTTTCTGCTGTGTATTTGAGACTTTCAGGCACATTCAGAGCAAAGACCTCCAGAAGGAACACTGTGGTTTCTTGGTGCAGATTTCTGGCTCTTCTGTTTCTGAGCATTCCTCTCCACTAACCTATCACTAGTAAAAGCCACAAATAAAGTAAAAGAAATTTGCAAACTACTTTGGAAAAAACAATCTTATTTTCAAGCAGAAAACTCAACATAGGCAGCTTTGATGAGAGTTTCACGAATGTAGTAAAGGTTGGGAAGGGATGTCCAAATAGTGTGGGTAGAAATGTTGGCATTAATTTGCAGTAGAGGTAAATTACTGACAGCTATTTACTCAGGATGCTTCAGAGAATACCCAGAGCCCTGATTTCTGGCCCAAACACTTACACATCCCTTTTTCTCTGGTAATGGCTATAATTTGATCAGTAAATTCAAACTTAACAAATTAATGAAAATAGAACAAAGATGTCAGAATTGCAAAAGGCACAAAATTTTCTTCCTATTTTCACAAAATAAAAGAAGTCCATATTTTTATTAACTCTGAATTGTCCTAGGTTTCAATTAAGAAAGCTTTTTTTTTACTGTATTATCTTCTATGAAACTTAAGGATTCTTATTTCCTTTTTTCTTAAACTGATGAAGAAAATCTGTGAAGCTTTAACAGCAGCAGTACATCCTTTCTGTCTCATTTGACAGAAAAGAGATCCATCCTGTACACCAAGCCATACAGCCCACATAGCGGACTGGTATGAGGAAGGGCATTATGACCTTTCCTCTATGAATTTCCCCCCGCCCCAGTCTTTATTTATAAATATTTTTCAGGGTGTTTGTACAACAAACTTTTTATGATTAACTAGATTTCAGTTGTTATGACAGATACATATAGAGAGTGAAAATTTTTCAAGGCAGTTGTAAACCATCAAAAGCCAGAAGCTGTGTTAAAATAAAAGACGGTACTGCATTCTCCATTTTTCCCTTTTCAAGTTTCAACTTTTCTTCCCTGTCAGTCTCCTATTGCTATTAATTCCTGAATTTCTGATTTTTTCTCTTAACTTAAAGTGGATAAGGAGAATGTCCCATCAGTGCTCACTCATAATCTATAATAACATCAAATATGTTTTTCCATTATAATAAATATTATCTTTTATACATGTATGGCATGTGAGAGATTCTTATGCAACATGCGTAAGAAAGTGCATAGATCAACAGGGTAGATAAGACATTTACAATTTACAAATACAAGATAAAAATAACACCACATTAGTGAAATTCTATTGTAAAGATCCCTTCAGTGTCCCCAAAGAAGTCAATTTGTTTGGCATTAGGAGGTTGTATTAATCAATGATATGTTCTGCATTAAAACTGCACGGTCGCATTTGTGAAAATAATATTTTGGCAATAGTAAGGACAGAGAAGAAACAATTTTATATTCTTGTCTGATCCTCATTTCTCTTCAGCCCTTCTGCTGAAGGACATTACATTAAGCACAGAAAATGAACATTATCACCATCTGTTGGCTGTTTGGTGATGTATATGGAATGAGGTAGCAACTCAGTTTGGAAAAGCAGGTGCCTGTATTTAAAGAAAATAACAAAAACTCAGACAGAGCACTAACTGCTGTATTGACTAGTGTTTTAAGAGGAGAGGCCAAGGTTTGGACTGATTGTACAAATTAACTACCCTTTTCATCTAGACCAAAACCAGGACATCTGGGCTACAGGATTTTTGAAAACCTGGGTTGGATGGACAAGGCAGAGGGGACAGAGGAAACAGACACATTACATGAAGCTTAATATTTAGTATGAATTTCAGACACTAAACAGAAACCTTAGAATTAAATGCAATATACTTACCTTTTAAATGTACGGTCCTAATTAAATACTAATAGAATTAACCCAGGATAATACTGTTTAAAGAAGAATAAATATTTATAATGGTGGTTAAATGAAGCAAAATCTAGTTGTATAGATATAATTTCAGTAATTTTTATGAATAAAACTGAATTAAATCCATTCAACGCCAACTAGTATCTGGAATTCAAACAGGAAGGAAATGATGAAAAGCAACCAAAAGTTTTAAAGTGAGGCCTGTCAAGCACAGTTCATTCACAAGTTTGTATTGAAGAAACAATAGAGATTGGAAAAATCTGCATTATGTTCTTGATAGAAATGTAAAAAATTACACTTTGGATTAAAGTACACTTTTGGATATTCAATAAAAATATATAATAACTAGAAAAAAAGAGTTAAAAAATCAATTTCAATCTAGAATTTGGATTTATAAAATACTTGAATTGCTAATGCCATAAAATTAAAATTCTTAAGTAGTGTCCTACTTAAAGAGGACTAATGAAATATATAATTTTTCCCACAGTGCCTTGTGAACTTTGTGTTTGCCTTCAAATATGTAAAATTCACTTAAAAGGCGATGTTGCATCATTCCCAATTGTTACACTCATCACATTTCTCCCTCCCTAATCCTCTTCTTTGAATTAAAGAGGAGAAGAAAGAAGAAAAAGAAAAATCTGCTGAACACTAATTATTTAACCTTACCTCCTACCTACTTTCTCTCTTTATTCTGAGGTTTCTTAAGGGCTATAATGAGCTGTCCCCACACAAACAGGCCAAATTAGTGGATAATTACTGCTGGGTCTGTGAATGTTCTCACTCCTCCTTTCTTACAGTTTCACAACATTACCAGAATGGTCTGTCACCTCCCTACCAATTAGGCACAATTACTACTTTATAACATTAGTGGTGGCAGGCTTATTACCTTGGAGAATATGTAAAAGTAAGGGAGGGTTGGGGAGAGTGGGCAGTGAATCAGGCCCAGGAGATCATTATCACATTGATAACTTGTACAATCCTAACTTTATTTTTATTTTTCAAGACAAAAGATTTATATAGAGTTAGAAATGGAAACGAAGTTGTTGTGTTGTTTGGTTTTTTTTGGTTTTTTTGGTTGTTTTTTTTTTTTTTTTTAAATATTTTTCAAAATTGTTTTTATTGGGTTTTTTAGGTAACCAAATCATCATCGCTTTTTGTCCCCCCAGGTTTCCCGGGTGGTGGCGCTAATGTTCGAATTTGTTTCTTCTTTTCCTGAAAAGATGTCTTTTTGCTGGCTGAAATATATATGCTTGTCTGGCTTTTTCTGAATGAAGTAGATATATGAACTATGCCATATCAAAGACCTCAGAGTGCACCAAAACATTCCCTTTAAAACTGTATTTAAACAAGGGAGGTCAAGATAAACCTATCTTAAATGCTCAGAGAAGGCTAACTAACTTCTAATCTTTTATAAATAGTACTACATAAGTAGTTCATTTCTGCCTTCCTTGAAAAAAAAAAATACCCAACCAATTCACCAACATCCTCTCAAAAATACCCCATCATGCCCTGTGATTTCTTTTTCTAATGGCTGAAAACAGGAAACTGTTAATATTGTCTGTTTTACAAGATAAATTTATGAGAGTGAAATGACTCTCAGAGATTTAAGATTAGATGTAGTGTCTTGAAAGAATAATCTTCATTTATTTGCTTTAAAAAATCTTTCATATATCCATTTCTCCTCTCCTCTAAGAGCTTCCAAATTCTTTTGAACTTTGCAGTGGTATTTACAGAATATTTACTAGCAAATGCTAGAGGACTTACACTGTTTTGGATGCTAAGAATTGGGCAGACTAATTTAATTTAAAATCATTATGGAAAATGTAGCAAACTCTGAAACAGAGCAAACCTTTTCTATGCAGGGTTAATTACCTTACAGTAAATTATCACTATTCAGTAACCAACACAAGCCCATAAACCTGCTGTTGGTTTACAGAATCTTATCTATCCTTTTCATGGAATGTACTAATTTTTCTTTCCCCAGAACAAGTTGTTAATTATAAAGAGTTATAACTGAATATGAGTAGCATTGTCATACTCATCTAATTTATTTAAAGAGTATTACTGTGTGGAGAGGGCACCCTCACAATGCTTGTTAAATATTTTGCTAGTACACCATCCTGCAGCACTGAGAACTGCCTTGCCTTACTTATGCAAACTGAGTGGAGATAAACAGTGCAAAGCTCATCTTTTATGCTTGTTAACTGTTATTTTCATTATAGGTACATTTCAGATACAAATGTCACTTATGGAAACTACTAACCCTGCTGGAGGTAGAACTGGGCAGAGTAAAAGATAGACGGAGAATATGATGTTCTTTTCAAGAACACTTTGAATAACATAATGAGAATATTTTTACACAGAATTTTTTTCATCTGTGTGCACCAAGTGTCAAAGTATCTCAGGTCGATGTTCTGAAGTAAAAAAATTGTGGGTTTGTGTGCTTATGCCCAGAATAGCTTCTTGTTTGTTTACCCACCTCCAGGTTCAGGTGTTAATGAAGGGAAATATTCCAAAGTATTTTTACACTAACAGACCATACTGATTCAATTGTTTTAAATACCAGTCCTCTTTTTGTCACAGTGGGAAAATGTTAAAAATTAGAGCATAACAATGTTCTAAAAATCCTTGGAAAGCTGATGCAAAGTTCCTTTGAGTGCCTAAGTGGACTGTCCTATGACTTCATTGGGTAGTTCCTCTTCAACTTTGTTTTACATGCCACCAATGAATGCATGTTTACTTACACCATGCTAGTTTATGGAATGCAAATAAGTGTAAATGTAGGAGGGGATTTGTTTTACACAGATAGCAGCCAAGTAATTTCAGCCACACAAGGATCTTACTCATTGATTCAGCAACAAAAATTAAACTCTTGAAGGACTGTGCAACTCTGCAGCAAATCATAGGCTTAAGAAGAAGGGGAAAAATTAGATAAGCAAAATTATAAATTATTTCAGCTGTGTATCTTGTAAGATTTACAACTCAGGTTATTATGCAAATAGATAATTTTGGTGATGTTTTTGTAGGGACTTTCAAGTGTAGCTATAGAACTTAAACATTTCCAGTGTTCTTGAGGGCTCTATTTTCTCCAAGGCAAGTCTTTATTTTAAAGGATGAAAGGATGAATAATAGCCCAAGGATTTAGCAGGCTGAGAGACCTAAACATTACAAAATCTCAATTTTTTTTTTTTGCACCACTGGATCTACCAAACCTGCAAGATCATAATAAAAATGGACAATTTATTATGTGCATTTTGGCCTGTTTCATTGCTCTATCAGTCACTGGTATATGGTACAAATGAGTTGGGAAATAGGATTAATTAAAAAGTACAATTTTAGCTCATTTTTCAGGGTTCCCACACACATTGCCTATTTAATTTTTTCTGTCACTTGAGTAGGAACATGAGATAATTTCACAAGACACTTTGGAAAATGAGTGTTGTAAAAGCTTGCACTGAGAACCCAACAGAGTCACATCTAACAGCTCTGTTCCACTACTTTTGTGGTCTCATGTTTATAATCAGATATTTTGGGGGATTTTTAATGTGTTTGAGGCATCAAGTTGAATCTTAGCAAGGTTAAAAATTAAAAAAGAATAAAATATGAACAGGTTTTGTTTAGAATGAGGTCTGACTGTTTCTCCACCTGAAATGAGAGAAAACAACAGTTATCGATGAACCTCACATACTTTAGAGCATATACCTAAAATGCTTGTTCTTGTCCAGTATTTAAAGCTTTTCAAACTAGAAATGTTTTAACAAGTCTTCTTGTGAGATCTTAAAAGTACCCAGACTTCTACAAAGAGTCAGAATTAATAGGACTTATGGTAATGCTTATAGAGTAATTACATTTCTGGTCTGCAACAAAAAATTGTCAAGTTTGGGGACATGCTGATAAAAATTTAAACAGAGGGAAAATATTGTTAAATTTCTACTTTTAGCATATGTTGATATCTTGTTATTGGTTACAGTAAGGGAAAAAACTTATTCTTCTACTCAATTAACTGATTTTCTACAGAAGTATCCAAAATTTAAAATTCGGTCTACAAATACTGTAGGTATTGATAGGGTGGGTTATGTCACTGACATTTAAGATCCATCAGAAAATCCACCAGGGTATCCATCAGTTAACTTTTGAGATTGCTAGTAAACAATTGTTTCTCATAAATAAGTCTGATGACTCTTTTGGTACAGATACAGGAAGACTTCTTCAGATAAATTGCTGCTAGAATTAAAGTGGTTGTTAGCAAACATATCCTGTAGTTTGTGTCTGCACAAAGAGAATTTGCAGCAACCAGTTTAGAAGCTTTATTAAACATGTGCAACATCTTTGCACACATATGAACACCTTATTATTGCCACTCAAGAAGGGTAAATTAGTAAGAAATTACAACCCAGGCATTCCTACCGGTGTCAAAAAGATCCACATATGGTTATTGACAAGAGGCCGTTCTGTGGAGGACTGGAGCCTTGTAAAGGTCCAGGTTTTTTGCCTTTTGTTTTTTTTCATAATCCTGTCACAGGTACAGGATAGTTATCTCAGCAAAGAATCTTGGTGGACATAAGTTCTACAAAGATTTTAACTTAGTATTTCTTGACAGTAGCTGGAGAAGTTCAAGACCACCCAGGGGTCATCTCAGCTAATTAAACTTACTGGAGCATAGCTTTCCACTTGGACTTTACAAGTTATTTATACATGAGTAGATTTTATAGCATTAAAGACATAGCCAAACAGGCTGTGTTGAAGCACTGTAGCCAAAATCTCTTGTCTATTTGCCATACAATAACTTAAATGGGTGCAGGACTCATGAAATTCAGGTGAAATTCTCTTGTCAGAAAGGAAAATGTTACTTTATTTACAAAGAATTTACCAGGAAAAGTGTACCTGCACATTGTCCGGAAATAGGAGAAATATTAAGTTTCTTCTGTGTGTATTCCCACTTCGTATAAAAACAAAACCAATTTCTAGTGCTATCATACTGTCTCCTTCTACATACATAAAAAAGAGATTCCACGATTTCTGAACTTAAAAAGAAAATTAAAGTGCTGTTTCCTTAACACAAAGTTTGTATCTCTCTTTAATGCAACACAAAAATATGTTACTGATTTAACAGCATAGTGGTCCCAAGGAAGCTTTGCAGGGCTAATTGAGAAGTTCACATATAAATGTAATTTACTTTATTGTCAAATAAATGTTAATTTAATATTTTTACACACATTACTTCTGGTTTTAATTTGGAAAATGACAAAGAAGTCGAAAATGTACTGCAGGGAACAATTCAGAATTGCCAGAAAGATGAAATAGGTGACCTACAAGAGTTTCTTCTTTTCAAACTTCCAGTACCATTTTCCTTTAGTAAAGGCAATAAAAACTAAGTGATGAAAGTGGTATGCATATCTTAAAACTAAATTTGCTAATTTATACTCCACAGCTACTAAGGCAACAATTGCTCCTTAGATATTACTTACCAGTCCACAGAGACAACTCATATTCTGCCTTTCCACTATGACCTGACACTCCAGGTGATGGGTGACTACATCCAGTTTTAGGTTTTGCCAGATCTCTGCTCCCTGCTCCTCACTCTCGTCCATTGCCTCCTGTGCATTCCTTCATGGGTGCCAGCACAGACCACTACTCCAGAACATGGTGGCATGATTTGAGAATCCTTCCTCCAAGAACTTAAACCTGGAAAAAAATTTGCACTGATTTACAAACTACTTGAATACTTGGTTTGCAAAGCAGATATGCAAGTGGTATGAGACATGAAAAACTGGAAAATAGCAGGTATTTATTTTAGACACCTTATAGTATTCCAGATTGGAATAAATACTCCTTGAGACCTTATATCTTCTTAACTTGTGATGGAGATGTCTAGCTTCAGACCTGTCTTGTATGTCATTTTTAATTAGTCCAGAGTTTGAAGTCTCTGTGTTGGATCTGGTTTTTGGTCAAGTCACGTATCCAACCTCTAGGAATCAGGTTGTTGCAGAAGATTTGAGATATCACCTGCTAGTTTTATCTACTATTTCTTAAATATAGGGAGAAGCAGAAGACACTGTTTTTGCCTAAGTCACTTGAATGTAGTGTATTTTCACAACTTTAGACAATGATTAAAAAAAGGAAGAGTACATGTTTTCTAGGCAGGCCAAATAGTTTGGCTCCATCTGTCCACAGTTTCCTATTTCTTCTGCACCTGCATTTTCACAAGGTTTACCTATACTGTTTTCTGATGTTATAGTACCTCTTGCTGCTGATGAGTAAAGACTGAGATCCAGTCCTTGGTTTTTTCGTTATGTGTTTACATTTGGCTTAGTTTTGCTAATTAATTGTTTTTTCATAACAACCCAGGCAGCCCTTTCTGTCCCATTCATGCTGCTTTTTTTTGGTCACCGTAATGAATTTTCTCATAACATTAAGTGTGTTACAAAGTGAAGAGGGTGGATAAACTGATTTAAACACTTTTTTTCAAAAATCAAACATGTTTCTTCCACAAGTGATAAAAATTTGTTTATATTTTGTGTAAAATATAAGGAAAAATTAGAATGCAAATATCACTTTTATTTTTACTATATGTAATACTATATACATTATATAAATTATGTCTTATATAAGTGTTGCAGATTTATTGTCGTATGACTGTTTTCTCAGTCCTATATCTTATGTAGAAGTGCCTTACAAATAACATCTAAGGAAGAATTAATCTTCTGGTGTTCAAAGTTTTATGGCCCAAGCACTAACTTTGTGCTTTATAATCCTTTTCAGTTGCCCTACAAATAACAGCTAAGGATTAATTAATCTCCTGGTTTTCAGAGTTTTATGTGCCAAGCACTCTTTTTGGAGGGCCCACAAACCTAGATTGTGTCCATGAAATTATACCTGAACACATACAGCAACTCATATTTTAGGTTTAGGTTTAATTTCCTTTTAAAAACCCCCAAAACCTCAAAAGAGAAACTTAATAGTTTAATGCAATAAGCCAAGCTAGACTTCTAGGTGTTCAGAATGTTAAAAAAATCTCTGTTATCAGTGTTGTAAGAATGTTCAGGATTTTGTTCTTCATTTCAGTCCTTTGCATCTGTTAGGTACAAAAGGCTCCTCTCTGCTCCTGTCCCACAAACCTTGCTGCATTTATTTTACCTTTTTTTGTTCATGATTGCACAATCTTAGAGAAATATGTCATAAGATCAAATCAGAATCTGGCTTTCCAGCTCAAAGCCTTGACCAGCCAGAAAGAACTATGGCTAGTGCAGGAGGGATGGAACACTTGAGATACAAAAAGCTGCTTTTGCAATTGCTATGTCTTTTCTGTCTTCCCCATCCATTCTGACAAGACAAATCTCCACTTAAACACATCTATAATGAGCCATAGCCTATTTAACCAATCTTGGAAAACACCAGTATAAACCTGTCCTTACATGTATGTGTTTGCAGACCCAGATGGATAGTAACAATGTTTGTTCAAACAGAATTCAGTGATAAAACAGAATTTTTGCCTTACATTATAGTTTATTCCTGTTGGATTCTCTCTGCAGGCTACTGCTGATACTTTGGTAGTACTTCAGCTGTCCTTTAATATTTATAAATTTCATGAGTTTAGCTCAAATTATTTCACTAACTTTTAATTGGATCCAACACGCACTAAACCAAAAAACTCAGGACTTTCTGCTGGAAAAGAAGCAAACAAATATTCACTTACATAAGTAAGTGCATGTCACCTCAGCAAAGATAATCTGAAAGTCAAAGCCATTAAACTGTACTTCAAGGACACACCATGTGTGAGCGACAGAGATGAGGAGAGAACCTAGGAATCCAAATTCTCATTCAGCTTACATTTGTCGCTGACTATGATATACTTAACTGCAATCTTTACATAACAAGAATGCAAATGCAAGTCTCATCGGCTGATCTAGAAGTAGATATGCACTGTATCATAATTCAGATACCTTTAATTTGTTAATTATGCAGTCTCACCACATTGTTATGTGAGCACTGGTTTAAGACTGTGCATGGCCATACTTGTGGACTACAAATAAGACTTACCATTTAACTTTCCTCTGTATCTTTTAACTCTAGACATGAAATATTTTCAGTATTAAAAAAACAAAAAAAGTGGCTTTTTATTTTGTCATGCTTTCATTAAAATGCTATTAATTATTTGAGACTTTTATGAAATAGAATAAAATTTATGTATAGTGCATGCATTTCCTTTCATCTTTTCAAACAACATTAAAATTTCTATTACGTAATCTATTTGTTTTATTGATATTTAAAGGTTGCCTTTCTGTTCCTAGTTGTTAAGATTAAAACAGCAATCATCTTCTGAAATATCACTACTCTTTCTGTTCCTAAAGCCAGAAACTATCTAATTCATTTGCAAATATTGCCCTTAAATCAATGGGTGTATCATTTTTAAATGCATGTTATGTCTATGATATGTCCACAGAAATCAGAGCAAGATGATTTGGCAAGGCTGTAATTAATATCTTTTTTCATTTATCAAAAAGTAGCCCACAACAAAGTGGTTGATATTGCTAATTTGACATTCTTCTCCTGACTTCCCTCAAACGGCAGCTGAAAACTTCAAGTGAAATTATTATTGACACTTCTTCCTCTTTTTCAAGTAATAGTATTCAATTTATCTGTGTGTAGGTCAGGAAATATGAGTCACCAATATCTTGCAGCATCAAGGTACACCCAAGCACATAAGTTTAAGCTTGTCAGCACAATTGCTTGCTGAAATTTATTAACCTTCTCGCATTTTCCTACCCATCAGCAACTGGCCCCAGAAGCTGGGGCTGCAAGTGGAAATAAACTCCTACTGTTCCCTTAAAAAGTGGCCTATGAGGTGCTCAGGATCATGGCAACAGTAAAGGCAGTTGATTCTCCTCATTTTACACAAATACACAATTACTGGGCAGTCACAGTATGCCTATGAATGGGAATTACACACCTCTGAGTGAAAGCAACACTGAGAAATATTGCAATTTGACTTAAGGCTTGGACAGCAGACTAGGACAGCAAAGCTGGGGTAGAAAGGCAGCTTCTTGTGTAGTTAATTTAGTTATTTTTTATTTTGTGGGCCTCAGGAGAAAGGCTTTTGGAAGACAGAATGTAAAAAAAGCCAGTTTTGCTGTGTTCCAAGTTGTTAGATAAAGGGCTATCTTTCACCACTAAATGAAATAAAAACCATAATATATTTATCTATATCATTATTTTCATATATTATTTCGAAAGTACATTTTAAGTCACTGCCTCAGTCACATGGAGAAATCAGTTTCAGAAGTCCATGGGGCAGGGTATTTCCACTGCCTCAGCAGAGCCCTTTGGCACAATCAAAATTCTCTGTTCCAATTATACTTTTTGTGCAGTTTTAGCTTTAAATTTATACACAACAACTTCTTCCAGACAATCAGAAAAAGTAGCTTAAAAATTTGCATCACACAGCTTCAAACATCTGGGGAAGCTAAAAGCTGGAATCAAAATAAGGCAGAGCATGTTAATCCTGCTGTCCCTGTGATACAAAACAAAGTAAAAAATGCAGATGAGTTTCGAACATACCATGTTCCTGTCTTTGGGACCCTATTTCATTCTATTTTCCCCTCCCTTGTGGGAATATATTGAAAAAAGCTGGACACAGCACACTCAAAACACGTTGTCTTGTAATCTCTGATAGTTTTGGAGGTTAAGCGTTTCAGTGTGTGCTCTTGTCCTCTGTGGCCTGAGAACTTGTGACCCCACTTCTTTTTCCAAAAAGGAATCTCATAAAAGTGTCAGTAATAATTGCACTGTAAAAGTTCAGTATTTGACCCTGTTTCTTTTCTGTACTTGTACTTGTTTCAGACAAGCATACAAAAGGATTTCTCTAAATTTGCAGTGGCACTATGGCAGAGTCAAGCCCTGATATGCTTTAATCTTCTGCTGTTTAAGACTATGAAATTCAGGCTGCCAAAGTACCAATGGGAAAACTCTGCCTATGCTTTGAAGTCACGTTACCTATTTATGACTATAAAACGTTTCCCTCTTGATTTTCCTAGCCTTGCATCTAATGTGCACAAAAAAGATAAACTTCCCAAGGCATTATTCTGACATGGGGTTGAATACACACTTTAGAAACTGCTTCATTTTGGCAGGCGCTGATATTGAGGGGCCTAATGTCCAAACCTCTTCTTTTCCTTTCTTTTCTATTCCTTTCGGTGTTGCTTGGTTCTATTTTTATTTATTTATTTATTCATTTTTAACTCAGAATAGCTCATTGTAAAAGTTGGCTGCCAGCCTACCATTTGAAAGTGAAGAAAACATCTTGATTTAACATCTGAGCAGGGATTTTTTTTTTGTCATCTGTAAACAATTGGACCATATGTAGTGTGATGGGAAACATGAAGGCTGTGATAGAATATGATTTAAGAAAGCTGGTGTTTAATTACTACTCTTGATTAGCTGGAATAGAAATTAGATTTACATGTTTTTTTTACAAAATCAATTTTAAAGGTACATGAAATAGTTATCAGTAAGTTTATTTACTGGTAATTCTGATGATTACATTTATGTCGATTATTAGTAAGAATAAAAAATAAAGTTATATACATTTCTACTTTTAAAAGAGAGACAGATTCCTTCAAGAATTAAAGAAATAACAGAGAGTCTAATATTTTCTCTCTGTTTGTTGAAGAGTTTCTGAATTTCCCTCAGATTAATTCAGTATCTTCCTGTTTTCCTTCAGATAAACCAGTAAATGTGATTGTCTAATAAAGTCCCTAAGCTTATTATCTTTTTTCAGGAGACAGGTTCAGAACGAGTGCAACATTATTAATACAGCAGAAAAGAAGCACAGGTCTCTTACACACCCAGAATTTCCTGGTTTATCATCAAAAGCCCGAACACATAGCCTGTAACTTGGGTAAAATTTTCCACAATCTTTCCTTAGAAGTGAACACAGACAAATTTTCCTATCAGTGCAGGGGAACATAAAGAGAAACATCACCTGAAGCTCTTCTCCTCCCCTCCTTATTACTCCAACCCTCTCTGAATCTGCAGGTAAACCAAAGACTGTCTTCAAATCTTTCCAGTGTGTCAGCACAGCAGTGATCTTAGAAATACATGGTTTTGATAAAGAACCAGGCAGTAGATATAGCAATGTTTTACCATAATCCTGGATTCAAACCGAAAAGAAAGGAAACAGCAAGATTCCTTGCTGCAGTCTAGTTTGGCGAAAGCAGAATGTACAGCTTGAGGGTTCATGTCTGGGAGCCTCAAGATCTGGCAGAGATGAGAAAGACTTCTCTCCTGGCTTATGCAGGTCAAAGAATCATCATTATATTTCTAATGAAAAATATGCCATGTATTTTACATTTATAAAAAAATGAATTGAAATTTCATGGGCTATGTGTTCTTTATGCAGTGAAAGCAGGGAAAATAATTCACACTGTGATTGCATTTGATTGTTTAGCAATGTGCATGCTAAATATAAAACTTGAGTTCCTGAGCTCTCCTCATGCCTATCTTCCCTCATAACAGAAATTCTCCACTCTGGTCTTAACCCAGGGTCAACAACCTATTCCCAAAATATTGGGCATGTCTCCCTGGCTATTTTGAGAAACTATTTTAGTCCCTGAGATTACAATGGTTGGACATGGCAGCTGTAGAGAATTCATGTAACCTTTTTTGCTGAACTAACTGTGGTGTCCACAGAAACAGAAGAAGAAGGACCATTGGCAGCCAGTAACCAGAAGTTCAAAGGATTTATTCACACCAGTTTCACCTATATGCTATCACTTGAAAACTGGCAACACTGATTACTGGGAGGATATCATGCTGCATATACAGAATTGTAGAAGAAACTCAAGTCTGTCTATCAGAATATTTCAGATTATGCTTTTTAACTAGTGTTCCCTTAATTCTGCTTATGCTTAAACTCCCTTGTCAAAAATGTATTACGCTGTTGATTTAAATGCTTTTAATAGGGTTGGTACAGAGAGAGCTGAGTATTAAAGGCCAGAACAAAGAAGATTAAGATTGAGAAGATTAGGACGAATTCTAGTACTGATGTACTGCCTGATACTGAGCAAACAGCACACAGGGAACTGATAAAAATTTTTGTTACAGTTCCTTGCAAAAGTGAAAAATAGTCTTATAAAAAAGCCTTAGAAACACTTATAAAAGAAACTTCTAAAATTGTCATTGTTGATGAAGTCATTGACATTGGTCATCTTTTGAAAGTCTCTTGAAATTTTTTTAACTTGAAAAGCTTAAAAAGCAGCTATTGAGGTATGCAGACTGAATCTGGATTAAAGATATTTCCATAAAATCCTTCACTATTAAAAAAAAAAGTGAGGTGTAACTCTTTTACCCTAAGATGAGTTCCTTTTGAAAGCTTTAAAATTGAGACAATATTTTTAAATGAACACTAGCTTCCTCTTGTCTCATTTTTCCTATATAAGAAGTGAGGATAACGGCTGTGGAGATCAAAGCTTACCATCTCTCCTCACCCCTGCTAGATAGATATGTGTTTTGTATGTAGGTCTATTGTGTTTCTTCCTACACAATCCTTCTCTATCTCCAGGTTAGGAGATGGTCCAGAGTTCAGCGAGAACAGAGGGTTAGAACCAATCATAACCCAGGTAGTTCAGATCCCATTATGAACAACAAGATGGGAAATTAAAGAAGAGAAATACAGCTGCTTTTGTAAAGCTGGATCTACCCTTTTAGATGGAAGAAAATAGTGGAAACCACCCAACTTCCACATCTGGTTTTGTACTTATACAAAAGTAAAATTTTGCTATAATTTCCACAAGCTCTGATTTCTTCCATGATTGTGCTTCTTGTTAGTGGTTTCCCACTTGTAAGAACATGTCACTGTTTATATTAAAACTTTAACATTAATGTTCCAAGTTCAAATAGAGCCATTACAAACATCCTATAAGCCTGAAGAGTCTCTTAGTGATCAAGAACTTGAACTTCTGAAAAGAACTGAGGAATGATCATGAAATTTCAGAAATGCAGATTTTTATATTACCACTCAAAATATCTATTACCATTTGGACTTATCTGGAGTGTCACACTGAAATATATTTTTAATTACATATAAATATTCTTCTTTATCAAGATTTAAAAAAACCACCAAACCAATCCAAACACAAAGCAACATAAAACCTTCACAAAAATCCAAAAATAAACTCCACTGCTTCTGTTTTACTTTCATTTGAATGACGCACATATACACATTCATTATTAGGATTTGCCAATATCACAGTCCTTGTTTCCCCTAATTAATGACACCTTCTTACCTCACCGGCTGGAATTTATCCTAATGAGAAAATTTTACCTGTCTATAGTCATTATTAGCATTATTGATCTCAGATCACACTGAAAATATGATTCTTTTTCCCAGGTGCCTCACAAAAATACTGACTTATTTTTTCTTATTTCCACAGTGAAATGCTGAAGGTATAAAAAAGAAGAAAGACATTGGTAATCTAGAGAATTATGAACATCTGATCTTAACTCTTAAATTAGCCATATGTTGAGTCTCAACAGATTGACAGTACTTATTAACATGAATGTAAAGTTTTAATATTTTAAATCTGCATTTGATTAATATTTAATCCAGGGTCATAGGTAATGTCCATGTGTGTCAGACAGAAAGGAAAGAAGGAGGTATCACAAGAATCCAATTACTTCTCCTTCTAATTGCAAATGACTTTCAATATTGGGGCAATGTTCTTCTTATGTGACCTTTAGTGCATTTTCTAGACTTCATTAAACCCTTCTGTCCTTGTCAGTTCAGGTAAATCCCATCTTGTCCCATTCCTCTGAAACTATTCTGTCATATGTTCACAATCCAATGAAAAATGATTGCAGCAAGAAATATGCTGGTTAGTATTTAAAATATGTGCTGCATTTTAATTTCATATGTGTGAAAAACTCAGTTCTTCTATAAGATTTTCTTGCATAAACATCTGGTAAACTAGATCAACTGTAACTGTCCCAAGGAATTAGAAATTTTGTTTAACTTTATATAGTAATAGATGAATATTTATTCTGATAACATATTTACTTAGAACAGAACAAGCATGGGTTTGAAGTTTCAACAGTGAATGCTATCATTCCACTAAAATCTATGCTTTTTAACACAAGACACATTCATTGAACTGAAATTTTAAATGAAAATAATAGAGAGTTCAAGACCAGAATAGTATCGTGTGAAAAATTAAATTGTATTTAATTCCTCATAAAGAAATATTCATATAATGCAATGGTATGTAGAAAGCTTAGGTTAATACATAGACAAGTAGCAAAATAATAACAGTATAATAATCATAGTATAATACTGTTGTATAATAACAAAATTATAGGTTGAAAACTGCCATTTTCCTAACAGTATACATACACAATACTTTACAGGAATGATGTCTGTGATGAACATAAAAGAAAAAGAAAAGTCTATTATATATAGTATATAAATAATAAGACAATGTAAGTAAATGAATTGAGAAACTTTTGAAGAAATGGCTTCTATTCTCCCTGAAATCATATTTTGTGTGTTTCTTTTCCCATTTTGTTAGGAATGTGCATCTGCAACACATGCATATATTTCAGTTTGTGCATTTTTAGAAGTGAAAGGTATCAGGAAAATGTTAATTTTTGCTTATTTTCAAAGCCCCATTCTTTTACATGCCTTATATTTTTATATTGTGAGACTGTCTTTTCATAATGACTATCCTTTTACAATTACATTTTGCCTCCAATACTTCCAGTTGATTGTTTATTTTCTTGTGATCCAACTCAAGTAAATAAATCCAGACTGCCTTTTAAGAAACCCTGAGACAGACAGTCTCCTTTTCTTTCTGAAAAGGCGCAGTGGTCAAAAGGGTCCCCCCAAAGTCATCACAAGGTTGATATTTGTTTACAAGGTGTATGTCAGCCTCCAGTTCAAGAAGAAAGTTGTTTCTTTCTCTGACTCAAGCTACATTGATGCAAAACGGCCTACTTAAATTGAAACTCAGTTCTTTGAAAATAATACTGAAAACTTTTGTAATTAATCTTAGATTTATAAGAACCTTGTCCAGTTTTCAGGGATTACTTGAGTACTTTGGATTTTATCTCACAGAAAGCTACTGGGAAGAATATAACTTGAATGTAGGGGCAGGTATGTCTCTCTCCATGAGTTTTATCCCCATTGCCTTACATGAATGCCTTTTAAAATACTATTAATCTGGGCTTTTTATTTCCCCCCTTTTGTTTTCTTCCAGAAGTATGGATCCTGTGTTACAAAGCATGATTTTAAATTGATCACTTTGCTAGACTCCAGTAGAAACTGGTATTAAATAACTTTATCAAACCCCAAAGCTTGAAGAGACTCATCTTTTGAAACACGGAAATGAAGGCTGCAAACAGAAATGCTTAGCATCATAGGCATTTTATACTCCTTGGATTGGTGACAATAAAAGGATACTCTAAATGGGAGTTCTAGAAATTGTAATCAGAATTGTATTGCGATACCTTGTCAGTTAAATCCCAAACAAAATGGCATTCTCACAGTTTGGGTTCAGCCACCCTGGACACTGATAGTTTCCTCCTTCAGCCTTCACCACCGAGTCAACTAGACTCGTGACACACGTGGGCCTTCTTCATTGAAGCCCTTTTCCGCAGCTTCAGCTCCATATGCACCTCCTCGTGGCTGCCTCTCTCAGCCCAGTGCAGCCTTTAGCTCTTCCTGAAACCGGCAGCAGCTGCACTGAGTGGAGGAGTTACCTCAAATGTGGGTAAAACTTAGAAAAGCTGTGACATCATATAACTAGGCCTGAAATGGGTCTTTGATACCTTTACACTTTTTTAACCTGAAGTTTGAAAAGTGATATTCACATCTTCACTTTTCTATAGAATAAGAATATTAAAGCCATCAAAAAAGAAATATGATAGCAGTAATTGGTATGAACAGGGAGAGCATATATATTTTTTGCCATCTGTGAATAATAATGAAGCATAAATCTAACATATTAAGTCATATTACCAAACCACGTAAACATTGCAAGTTTTAAAGTTCACCTAAAGGGCAAATTAGATTGGTCCCTGCTGTTATGTTCAGGTTAAATTCTTGAGCTTTTACAAATTCTGGGGTTGGGGATTTATTTTCTTATTTTTATGTAATTGAATTTCTCCCAGTTTCCAGTACCAAAGGATTATACATCATTATTTGAAATAATCTTACTTTACAGACAAGAAGTGAGTTGTCCTTCAACCTGTAAAATTCAGACATTTCTGATATAGTAAATATGTATGTTTCAGAACAGGAAGAAAAGGAAAATAAATACCAGCTAGAATATTTACAATAAGAGCTGTTTAAATAAAAGATGTGTTTGATCTTTGGGAAGTTCACTGTGTTTGAACTAACCTGAGACAAGTGATTATGGAGAGAAGATTATGGATAGTTACTCCTCTACTTGTGGGTTCTTACACTTGACAGTGCAGTCAGCATTCCTGACCAGTGAAGATCTTTGCTCCCACATGTATAACAAGGGTCAATTATTTTCGGTAGTTTTGGACAGAAGGGACAGAAGAGAGGGAAGGCTTTCCAAGCAAAGTTGCCTCAATTAATTTAGAGCACATAGTAATGGGCTCTAAAATAATAGCATTTTAACCAGTGAGTTCATTAAACATTTTCTAAAACACATAGACATTATTTTGCTTCTTTTCTCAAAAGCCAGGTCATTCATTTTAACTGCTTTAAAAATACAATGAATTAACCAATTTGGTTTTTTATTTACATTTTACCATCAAAAATATTTTATTAAAATACACCACAAAGCAGCAGAACACAGCTTTAATCAGTGTTTAATCAGTTTTCAGGGCAAAACTTTCTTTCAATGTAAATAAAAAGGAACATGCTATGTTGCATTTGAAAATGAGCTACCCCAAGCTCTGATACACAGATGCTACCATAATTAGTTTTGGAAATTGTTGTAGCATACACCTAAGATTATAAAATAATTATATGTGTGGTATACTATTGTGGGTGCGGTTTCCACTAGGGCATCCTCATGGTCCCCCCATCGGCCACTTCCTCCTACCCCCACGAGAGCCATCCCAGAGATACAAGAGGCAGAGGCTGACTGGCAGTCCATGGGCAGTTCCCGAGTTTAAAGTTTACACCCCTTTAGGGCCGATTGACACCCAAGCCTCCCCCCAGTCTCTGAACAGTTTGACATGCTCACTCTGTCCCTTCCAGAGAGTTCTACATGTTAAGTGATTCCCCTATCAGGTTGTCTGCTCCCTGTTTAACACCCCAGTTATTCCCCATTCGTCGTCTGTACCCTGATTCCTCCCATCTCCTCTTCCCTGACTCATCCACGATGTAAATCCCTCCCCTTTTCTCTTCCCTTAAAAACCCCTGCACAGAGCCCCAGGGGAAGATGTCTCCCCTGTTTCTGGATCCAGAATAAATTCTGTGGTCGTGCCAGGAGTTCTCTCCTCATTCCTCCTTTATCTCCAGGCTTATTGAGCCATACCAGTGCTCGAGCTGCGGAGGAGAGAGTGCGCCTATCCGACTCTCAGCAGCGACGCCTCGGGCCGGCGACGAGCCGACCGCCTGTCTTGGCTGAGTCCGCAGACCGGTCACCGGGCCGATCCGGGCGGGGTCCGAAAGACTCCCGGCCGCGGTGATATACTATTAGGCTAAGAGGTATTCAGGGGTATGGGTTATTGCTCTTGTCAGGACTGATTTCACCAGCACAATGCAGTCAGCTTTACAATGAGCTAAATGTGTAAGGGTGCAAATAAATTTAACAAGCAACTGTGGAAAAATAAAGGACTGCTACAAAACAAATGTGATGCAGCAACGCATGTTATCTGCTGTAGCAGATCTGCATGAGCACACGTGGAACAGCTGCGGAATCACACACTCCAAGGAATTTCACATATTCTGGAGGACACTGGAGGGCTCACCTAACTCTTCAAAGTCTTCATTATCTTTTAAATGTCCATAACAATATTCACCTGCTCACTGAACAAGGTTTGGGAACCTCAGAGAACTCTCTAACAAAGTACAATTTCTAAGATTTCAAACATCAGTGAGGGAGTGCCAAGTAGGGGCAAAACAAGAAATGCTCTCTCAGTGCAAAGGGCCCAATTCTTAGTGTGGACAGGTAGATTTGTGTATTTATGTACATACATCAGTGGAAGAGACAGCTGCCATCAGAAAACTGCATAGATACCTCATCAAAATTTGAGACTTAATTTCCAGCAATGGTCCTTGACGACCTGAAAATGCGTAACAGGACCATCACACTATGCTCTTCACAACTCCTCCACCATCCATTACTCCTTGTATATCACCACTTCACCAAAGCTTATTTCAATGTACCTCTCCCTTTATTTCTGCAAGGCATAAGTAAAGACCCTGGGTCCCGAGGAATTCAAAATATCTCATCTTGCACAACTTGGATCTTCAAGGCCGCAAGTGAATGAAAAAAAATAAAATCTTTAAATGAATAGATCTAGGATTAAGACAGCCTAGCAGAATTAATCACACCTACAAAACCATGTGCCTGTGGTGTTCTCCATATTACATAGCTGAATGCCATGATGTGCAGCTAGGACATACCTATTATGTTGTGGATGGTACAGTAACAGCTGTCTGCTGTTAGGACTGTGCCTAACAAATACAAGAATAGTCAGCTTAGTGAGATGGAATCTGTCAGGGATTCAAATCATAAATTAAACAGTGCAATAATAGATAATGAGGACATAATCATTTTTATTACACAGTTGTAAGGTCTCTAAAGAGATAAGATAATGGAGAAATAAATGTATTGTTCCTTTCATACTCAATCTTTAAATAAGCAGGTTGGGTAAGAATCCTATGCATTTTGTTGGCATTGGGTACTGATGAAAACCAGAAGTTATGACTTGCAGACTGGTATAAGAATGCCTCTGTATTAATCCTAATGTTTGGCAGTTTAGTGCATGTATTAGGGCAACTATGAACTACCACATTACTCATATGTATTTATATTAATGGCCATCCAAATGATACCCAGTTTATGTAATTTACCACACATTTAAGTCTCTCTGTTGGCCTGCACCAGTCTAAAATCCCCCTAAATACCTATTCCACTTTCTGCATCAGGGTATTTTGGTCAGGTTAGCAGCCTGAGTACAACTACTGGCATACTAAAGCTACTGATGAATTTTTAGCTACATCTACTTTAAACTGAGATACACCCAGTTTGTCAAAGGCTGTGCAGACAGATGATGTTTGTTACATGAACATCTGTAGACAAAAAAATAGCAGCAATGAAGAAAGCAAAGGACAGGATTTCCATAGAAATTTGTACTAATGGCAGTATGGTCAGATGGTCTAGAGATGGTCTAAAATACAGCCTCCCATTTTCAAAGGACTAATTTGGTCATTTTACTGTTATTTTCAGGCAAAAAGGAGGTGGCTGTCATAGAGGGAGTAGGCTCAGACTTTTGCAGAACCACGATGTTGTGGTGAGCTGGGCAATTGCATGAAACCTTATTCTTAAAGCCCTCTTCAGATTGTACAAATACTTTATGTGGACAAATATTTGTGTGATGTATGCATTATGCACAGATATACAGATGTATTTTTGCCAGTGCTTGGGTATCTCTGATAGATATTTTCCACCTTTAAGCAAAGATATAAGTGGATTCTACGAAGGTCTATTTTTAATACTATTTTTAAGTCTCTAAATTCAATTTGTTTAATTTCAAACATCATTTTATTCCCTCTCTACTTAAGCAGGGACTTATTACATCCTTTATGTTTAATAATTCAGAGTATTGTATTTATATACTTCCTGAAGGCACCCTGAATGCTTATCAAAAAAGGGAAAAAACCTTAGAGGAAAAAAGATTTCAAGAACTAAGAAAAAAAATCCCTTTCAGCTGAGAAGGGCAAGTGCATGGCAGTTTTGTTTGATAAGCATGTACTTTAAGAAAGTTGGTAGACATCAAAACTCTGTTGTAGTGAGCTAATTACATGAGAGCAAGAGCTATCATCCAGGAGGAGAGGGACTGACCAACAAGCATGACTGCTGCACACAGTGCCAGAGACCAAGCACAAATCATACTGCCCCCAAAGACTTCTGTGAACATAAAACAGAAGAGGTGCCAAGTTATTCTTTGGTGATTATAGAAATTATTGGAGCAGTTATCAAAATGCAAGCAAAGGCATTCAATAATTAGTCATATGAGCCTAGAAAAATAGGATTCAATGTAAGTAATTGTGTGAAGCTGTGTGCCAGGATTGCATTAACTTCTGCAGAAAAACGCCGTGATTAACAGTAGGAATGGCTAATCCAGCAGCTAAAGAGAAGCAATCTACAGATGCCAAGCAGGCAGAGGTCAATACAGCCTTATGGAAGAGTTTAATACTGCCTCTGCAGCATAAGATATATGTGGAGAGTAATATATTTACATACAAACAGGATGAATAAATGTAAAGATCACATAAGCAAATTTTATACGTTATGCTGCAAATGTGATGCAGGAAATGTACTCTCTGATTGATATGCAGGATGTTTGCCAGGATGGTGACAGCCAAACTAAGTTCAAAGTTACAGGAGATGTTGTCGTCAGCCTACTGTAAAAATGTACAATTACTTGCTATTCTCTTTCTGCTTAAAGGTGACTAGTACCATATTTTCCCTAGGCTACTTGTTCATGCTAGCTTATTATCATTACAAAGTATTATAATGGATTAACTTTTTCATATTTTGTTCATATTGGGAAGGGCATGTTTCAGACAGTACAGTGACAATGTTTTTGAAAAGACATTTCTTCCTCCACCAAAAATTACCAGGCAGCTTGTTTTAAAGAATAAAAATCTCTAAATTGCATCCTTGCAAATTCCTCTTTCCTGATATTTCATTTAATATAAAGAATTCAGAAAGAAGAAGCGAGCAGTATCTAATTAATATCTCCTAATGCCCAACTGATGTCAAGCATGACTCCAATTTATAACTAAACTATATTTTTACATTGAAAAATTCAATTACATTTACTGACAGGCTTTGAAAGGCCACATTATTTATACTGGCAAACTTTTCAGTCTCTCAGTATATTTATTAACATTCTTTCCACAGACCAAAGTGTATATACAAATAGAGATCACTGCATTCTTCATTTTTCAGTCTTTCAAAGGGATATGCACATCTGCTGGAGTAGGATGGAACCGACTTGTTGCCGGGTATCCAAAAGACCAAATAGAGCCAACAGTTAATTTGCCCTCCCCTTTGATTCTCCAGGCAAAACGAAGTAACCTTGACATTTCTTTTCCTCCTCTCTCTCCCTCCCTCTTTCCCCCTTTCCTTCATTCCCATTTGCTCCTGCTCTTTTTTCTCGAACACACCCACACACTGCACTATCTGTGCACACATCAACAATTTTGAGCTGTGAAGAGGTTCAATTGCCACCTTAGTGACTCACTTGTAATCAAATCATTTACTAGGATAGCTTGAGGACATGACAATGACAGAGAGACATCTGTTAGGTGGATGGGATGAAAAAAAAAAAAAGAAAAAAAAGGAGGTTATTCACAGCTGGTACATTAGCCATGCTAGCCACTAGGCCACCACCGTGTCCTAGTCCTACAGCTTCACTCTCCTCCTTTCTTCCTGCTCCCTGCTGTCAGCTGCCAAAAGATATCTGTTCTCACCCTTTGCTGAATGAAAAGGTGCTAATGCATGACTTCAGGATATGTCAGAACATACAGTACTTACAAGCCTTTGGAGATGCAGCCAACCTGACCATGGGGAAAAGAAATGAGTAACTAAAGAGTGATTTTCTTGAAATAGGATGACTAGTAAAATAGTGAGGGGGTTATTCCTTTTTCTAGCTGTGGCGGGCAGAACAGGTTTTTGTTTTCTTGATGCTCATCTGCATTTCTTGTAGAGTACTAAATACCCTACCAAATGTTCAAAAACCAGTTTGTTGTTTGGTGTTTGGTTTTTTTTCTTTTTGCTCAAAATTTCAGCACTAGCAGAACTTAAAAATACATCCCCAAAGGAAGAGCTATATATATAGAATAGCTAGAATACTGACATAGAAATATACAGCTGTAAGAACTGTCTTTCTCGTACTTTAAAGAGACATCAAAAGAATATATTGAGGGAGGGGTTTGAATAAATTGTGATTAAAAAACCCTTAGCTGTTTGTATACCAAAAGTGCCAGAGATCAACAGAGTATTCCCCAACTGTCTCCTCTCTAGTTACACAAGGTCTGTTTTTTGTACCCACTAAGCTCAACAGGCAGAGGGGACTGGTGACAAGTTCAGCATGCCAGAAAGGTACTAAAGGGTTTATTTTCTCAAAGCTGTCTGTTGGTCTAGGTGGAACAGAGCAGGTTTTTTAACAGCACTTAAAAGCTCTGCACTACAAACTTTAAAAAAATCTGCAGTGTGATATCAGTGAGGGTGATTTCTGCAGTCTACATGGTGAAATAGTAATATGCTTGTTCAATTATTTGCCTAGCGTGGCATCAAAAATAGAACGACAAACCAAACTAAGACTTGTAGTATAAGGACAGAATACTGGTTATTTTTTGAATGACAAAGATTTTTAATAACAGCAAGGGATTCTAATATTAAGCCCAGCAGACATGAATGTCATGCAAATATTTTAAAAGAAATTGCAGAGCCATGCATTAATGATCCTCTACAACACACACTCCTGAAACCAGTACACAGACTAAAGCTATCCCAAAGTGATCTGGGCATTCACCAGGTGTACCGACCCATCTGATACCTTGCATAGGCTCCTAGTCAGAGTTAAACATTTCAAAGCTGACCCCATGTAACTTCTGGAACTGGTACTTCTGCAGTTTTCAGTGCATTGTAGGCTTGCTGAAGGAGAAGGGGAACAAGACAGGGAGGAGGGAAAAGTCTCTTTCCTCACTTGAAGAGTAAAAGCAATTGTCTTGAAAATAAAATGTGTTGCCTAATCGTCTTAACATTCTAAAAAGGGTAAATTATTGTCTGACTTTGGTAGTGGTTCAATTTTAAGGTTTTATCTTTCTGCAACTCTTAGGAAGACCAGCAAGAAATATTTATTTTCTTCAGAGAAATTAAAAACATTTCCTAATTCATCAGATAGTCCAAGCTGCTACACATTCAGTAACCTTGGAGATTTTTTCAAAATCAGAGAGTAAAAAAATCCCAAGTATCTAAATCAGTCCCAGACCCAAGTGGGCCCAGCTCCCACTTGGTCTAGTGTGTGTTGTGCCATACTTATTTGCATTTTTGAACTGTGCCTGAAATTCCGGTTCATTTTCCAAGTTAATGTGCACATCCAAATTATGAGCAATGCAGACTCAATACACACACACACACACACACACTCCTTTTGTTTACCTGGTAATGTCACCCTGCTTCTCCATCGGCAATTGTCTGTCTTTGAATGAATAGGGCTCCTATTCATTCAAAGGTTTTTACTCAAATTTCCTGGATTTTGCTTGTCATGCACTATTTCAATAATGTACACTGTGATTCAGAAGGGCAGATCTTTCTTTACTGAGAACTTGCTTTTGGAAAAGGATATCTAAAGAACATTAGAAAATGAATTTAACAAAAAGGACCAAAAGTATTAATTTTTGAGTCTTTAGTACTCCAAATAATATTTCGTAATAAATATATGGAATGAAAATTGGAATGGATCTGAACCAATACTGAGGTTTTCAGAAAGATTGATTCTGACGTTGTTGGTCTAATAAAAGGAATATTTTTTTGTCAAGTTCTTACTGCCTATCTCTGCATATGTACTTTACAGTTTTATGAAACCACTCCAGTGTCAATAGAAAAAGTATTTACTTATGACAGAATAAGAGTATCACAGAATCAATTAAATTGGAAAAGACCTCTGAGATCATAAAGTCCAAACTATGACCAAACACCACCTCGTCAAC